>PVIH01011672.1:0-67836 GCA_004025045.1 Sigmodon hispidus | reverse complement strand
TTGACAAGGGAGTGTATTCTCATGAATCTGGGAGTTCCCTACCTACTGTAAAGAAAAAAGGGGGGACTACCCCATACCCTATGCAGGAATTACAAGCTTTAAACTTGAAGAGTTCTGATGATTCAGGGGACTCAGAAAATGAAGAATTAAACCCTGAGGAGGAGGCAGAATTGGATGAGGAGGCGGCCAGGTATGAAGGAGAGAGGTACCATCCAGACGATCGTCTACCAAGTAACAAAAGAGGCTGACAGCACCCACATCCGGTGTCCTCCTCACAGGTGGTCCCTTCGGCGCCTCCTCCTTATGAGATGCATGTGAAGTCCTTTTCTTTCCTCCCAGACAAAGTTAGAAGAAAGCTGTGCCTTGCGTATCCAGTCTTTGAAGGTGTGGTGGGAGGACGGGAACATGCACCCGTAGAGTATAATCAGATAAAGGAATTGGTGGAATCAGTCAGGAAATATGGGGTTTCAGCCAATTTCACCTTGGCCCAGTTAGAAAGGCTGGCTATGACCGCAATGACACCAGCTGATTGGCAGACAGTCGTGAAGGCTTCACTTGTCAGCATGGGCCAATGCATGGAATGGAAAGCCCTCTGGCACGAGGGAGCTCAGGAACAATCCAGGGCTAAAGCCACAGCCTTAACCCCAGAACAACAACAATGGACATTTGACCTTTTAACAGGTCAAGGGCGCTTTGCCGCTAATCAGATAGATTATCATTGGGGCACCTATCAACATATTGCTGCCACAGCAATAAGGCCCTGTGACCTCTATTCAGTATGAGAATTTTACCAAGGCAGCTAATTTGTCGAGGAGCCTCTCTCAATTTATTTTGCAGAACTGGACGGCGGAATTTGAGCAGACCTTGAGAGATCTAAGAATGGCCATTATTCAAGTGAATTCCACACGCCTGGACTTATCGCTGACGGAGGGATTTATGTCCTGGATTTCCTCGACCTTTTCCCTCTTCAAAGAATGGGCGGGGGTTGGATTGTTTGGGACTGTACTCTGCTGTGGGCTGGTGCTGGCTCTATGGCTGGTCTGTAGGCTCAGGACTCAAACTAATAGAGACAAGGTGGTGGTTATGCAAGCACTTGTAGCTTTGGAGCAAGGAATCTCCCCTGATGTTTGGTTATCCATGCTTAAGCAATAGGTCGCTGGCCGCTCAGCTCTTGCACACTCGGAGCTTGTTCTCATTGCACGAGATAGAGTGAGCGTGCATTAGCAGCCCAACAGAGTTGCATGGTTACAAATGCATTAGATTGGCCTTGCGGCACTTAAAAGGCTAAATCTAGGGAGATATGTCATCTGGCATGAAGGTTGTGCGCTCAAGTCACCTTCCCCCAGGAAAAATGCCACAAAGCCAGGCCAACACCTCTTCGGGTGAGGAACCTAGGAGATATGTTGCGTACGGCTTTTCTTCTATTCACTGGGGCGATGACCTCTGTCTCCACTCATTTTTAGGGTGTCCTGTTGCTTCATAATTTATAAAAAAGGGGGAGATGTGAGAAGCCGCACTCACAGCCGCCATTCCAAGATGGTGTCGACATCCTGTGCTCTAATGTGTAAATAAGTAGACTGCACAGATGCAAGGGGAATTTCCACTCCTTGTGCTCTGCCTCTCCTGTGGCATCACCTCGCCCGATTGAGCCACAGCCAATCTGAGTCTGACACGTCCTAGGTGGGGGTCAGTTTCCTATATAAGGGACGGGTTTTAGCCGTTTGGAGTCTTTGCCTTGTAAGCTTATGCTCTCCCTCTCAAGATGCATTAAAGCTTTTCTGCAGAAGGATCCTACATGTGCTGCGTCGTTCTTGCTGGTGAGACGGTAGTGCGGGACAAATTACTACTTGTCTAGCTTCTGAATTTGTTACTATTCTATTTACCACTGAAGTCAATCTTTATTAGAAATCAGTTAAGGCTTTTATGATAACTTTGTTAAAAGACTCAATATTCTTTTCTACTTCTTCTATTTTATCCCAAGCATTCAATGTTGCTATTTGACATAAAGTCATGGTATGGTTATCATATAAAGATTTCCTTTCTAAATTAGCATAATTTTTCTATCCAAGAAGTAGGTCTTGGGAGATTTCTATACCTCTAGCCCTACCTTACTGCTCAAAGTTCTTAGCTTTATCCTTCTACCAGGTCCTCCCTTGTAACTGGGGTACTGCCTCCAAAACTGCTGTAATGATATTTGTCCAATATCTAAGGATAATTCTATTACAAGTTAACCATGAGTTTAACATCTGCTTTAGAAAGGGTGAGTACAAGACATGACATAGTTGCTTCATTGAATCTTTTTGAATCTAACATTTGCACAGGAGTCTATTCATTTTTTATACTTCCTTCAGGATATTTATCATTTGGCACTTACTGTAAGGTTGCTAGATAAATTAAAGTTTGCTGTTCAAAAGCCTTCGACTGTTTCTCTGTAATATTATAATGCAATGTTGAGATTGGTTCTTCTTTAAATTCCTCTGTCTGAGTTTGATATCTCTAGGATCTGTTTAACAAGTTTTTCTAAGACTTTCATCTTGACACGTATATTAACCATCTTTAAAATAATAAAACATAAATGATTCAACAAACATTAAGTATAAAAGACATTACATAAATAAATTCCAACTACATTAACTTATCCTCTTATTTAATTGTTCTATTTTATATAGTATAGAGTATTATCAAAGACCAAATGCCTTTTATTGTAACACTGTTTTTTTTAAAAACTTTTAAAAATATTTATTTTTATTTTATGTGAATTGGTGTTTTGTCTGCATGTATAACTATGTAAGGATGTCAGATCTTAGAATTACAAACAGTTGTTGGCTGCCATGTTGATGCTGGGAATTGAACTCAGGTCCTCTGGAAGAACAGTCAGTGCTCTTAACTGCTGAGCCATCTCTCCAGCCCCTGTTTTTTGTTTTTTAATGTGGTAATAAAACCTCTATCTCTATGGCTTAAAACAATTCTCCTTCTTAAAAAATTTATATTGATTTATCATATCTGCTGACAATGACCATTCAAATAAGAGGGAAATGAGGCAGCTATCTAGTATGGCAGCTGTTAGTGTGTAAACATTGCTTTAGCTTGCCTCCTGGGAATGGCAAGCTAGCTGATGGTTCCCATGTTTTGGCCATGCCCCCAACCACAGAGTGCACTCTAACAAAGCATGCCATATCATAGGGTGTGTCTACATGGTCACTCTTTTCTTTCAAAAGCTGCAACATGTGACAGACACTCTCTTTCTCTGCTCCCTCTTCCCTCCCTCCCTCTTTTCTCTCTCTTTCCTTCCTCCTCTTCCCCACCTGCTCCCTAGATATCCAGACCCCAATAAACTCAACACGGCTTCCTGGCAGTGTGGCAGCATGTTCCATCCTTCCACATTCAAGATACTAACAGCAGCAGCTTGAGAAGGGGGTCCAGTGAAAGCTCTAACCCACCAGGAGAAAGAAACTGCTGTCTGAAAACCTCTCCCAGGGGACCATGGTGAAAAAATATCCTTGGCAATAACTGTCTAAAAAGCCGTGTTGGTTATAGGCTAATTCTGAAAGGAAAACCTATCTAGCCAGGTAGTAACTCCAGCAGCATGTGGCTTCACCTTAAGTAGATGGCTAAAGCCAAAGCCAAGTGGATTTTTCTGGAATTTGTGCCTTCAATGTTGGGCAATTTTTGCATGAATTATTCTTGGTCTTATAATAAAAACCTGAGTGAGATATTGGGGAAAAGCTGAAAGATCAGAGGGACAGAGAAGCAAGCCAGAGCCACTTCTCACCCAGCCAACTCCTTACCAAACCTCAGCTTAAATATCTCTTGAGTCTTCAGTCAAAAGAACAGGGGTTTCCAGATGAAGGGCTGGACTCCTCCCTTCTTTCTTCCTCTGACCATCTATCTCAATTTCTGCTTCAACTTTCCTAGTACTAGGATTACAGGTATGTGCCACAACCACCTGGCTTTTTAGTCTTCAACTCACAGAGATCCACAGGATCTCTTCAAAGCTAAATTTGTGAGTAGCTCTGTTCTCTGATATTTCAGGCAAACTTTATGGAATATACAATATATCATCATATTTGTGCCTCCAGGGTCAGTCTTCCCATACCACACCTACACTAACAGAGCCAGCTCTACTGTGCTGTCCAGTACTTGGGACACACTTGAGTGCTGCAGCTGGTGAGGAGCAGACCCAGCTTACCAGCTCTTATGACCTTAGGGCCAGGTGTACTAACTGCCACAGGGGACAAGGGATAGTGCTGGAGGTGGTGGAGGGCATCTCTTTCTTGCCCATACCCACATGTGGCAAGTACAGCATATGGCAAGACCTCACATATTCTTTACAAGCCAGGTCACCTGGTTTAGCTATTCTGTGCTGTCCAAGTGAGTCTCAGGGACTTCACTCAGGAGTTCTGTAACTGGGAAGTGGGTAGGTAGGGAGTTAGTGCACTTGCCTGCTGCAGATGGCAAAGATGAGCTAAGGAGGGCATCCTTTCCTCACCCACACCACCACTTAACAGAAGAAAAGGGCAGTGCTGTCCTGGAAAGGTGTAGGACCAGCCAGCTCTCCCAAGTGCTACAGCAATGTGAGAGGCAGGGGAAATTCTCCATGGCATTGCAGGCAGTAAGGGGCAGAACCAACTCTGTGCAGTCAAATTGTCTTGTTTTTGATGGCAACAGGAGCCTCAGACAGTGGTTGCAGCAGGGTTATAGACATAGATATGGGCCTTGACACTAGCTCAAGCCTGGTAATCCCCATGGCCCCAAGTGGCAAGAAAGCTACCTACCTAATTCTGCTTCTCACCACTTTCCCTTCTTCAGGTCTGCTTCTCTCCATAGGACAGAAACCATTCTGTCTGTCTGACTTTCACTCTCCTATACAACACCATTCATTTGTTCACCATAATAGTTATGAACTGCACTGAGCTGCAAGGTACTTGGTTTGCAGGCCTGTGTTTTCTCCTTAGCACTCATGGCTGGGTGCTACAGACATACATATAGATCTCCTTGTTCCATTCAGTCCTAATCAAAAACATTAATATTTTCAAACAATAAACTAACGTAAATATGCTAGTTAAAGTCTGGTTGAGGCAATAAAATGAAAGGAAAACACAGGCCAATGAAGAAATGACAATATCTATAGAAAAAAAAACCAAAAAAGTAAAAAATTTCCAATTAATGGGAGAAAATCTCAAAGTTGGAAAATTGTACAAAAGCTAAGGTAATTAAACCATGGGAGGCAGTTTCTACTGTATCACCTTACTCAATTCTATAGTATTTCACTCTTTAGTTGCTAATTTTAATATGTGTGCACCCAGGGGTTTCCTTATTGTCTTTTAAATGGAATGATATCATGAAATCACTATACATGGGTTTGGCATCATCTATAAATGAATAAAAAAGCTGAGCTGGGACTTCTGTATTAGATCTTAGAGTACATTGTTCTATCTGGTGATTAGGAAAAGAGGGTAGGTAGTCTTTCTCATCCCTCTCAGAAGTCACTGGAGGTGAAACTGACTGTGGCATACTTTAATGAAGGTGAGTTCACCTGTCCCTGACCTACGCTGGTTTTCTGCTACTATCTTTGCATCTTGCTGATATCTGAGATCAAATGGATTATATTGGCATTTTGGGTTTGGGAGTTCATGAGTGTATTCAATTTTAGCAAAGCCTCAAGATTGCAGTTACCTAGAGATTTTATAAAATGATCCATTGATTTTTCTATGTTAGTTGACCTCTAACAAAATCAGTGTTGTGGTTTGAGGGTAACTATCAAGTTGCATAATTTATTTTTGTGTTTAGAATCTTCTTAATTTTTAATTCTTTTGAGAATTTTATACATGTGTACTTTTTTATTTAATTTCCACCCTGTCTTCTCCCTTTTCCAATTCACATGTCTTCCCATTCCCTCTAAAGTTCATGACTCAATGACTCATTTATAATTATTTTTTTTCCTTCTTTATTTTGTATTTATCAAAAAAAACCACAGTAAAAAGAATTTAAAATGTGGAAGAGTTAACAATAACTATACAGAGGATAAGAATGATGAGCATGGCTTATTATTGTAACAGCACACATACACACACACATGAACACACACTCATACACACCCTACAGAGTCTGGTAAGTATTGACTTCATGTATACAGACTTAGGGATGAGTATTTGCAATTGGATAACCTAAGAAGGGGCTCATACTTGTGAAAACAGATTCTCTGTTATTTTAAAGACATTGATTTCTAGCAGCTGTTCATTTAGGGGTGGCTTTTGTCATTTTTCCCTTGTGTTTATTGGTGTGCTGACTGTGACATTATTATGCAGGTCTTCTTTAGGTGGTTATATTATTGTGATATCATGGGTGCTATATTTCTGTCATGTCCAGAAGAAACTTTCTGACAGCAGGTATCCTGGTACTCTGTCTCTAACAATATTTCCAACTCTATTTCTGTTGTACTAGGTTTCTAGGCTGGACTTAGCCCAGAGATTCAGAGCTACTCTCAGCCCCATTTAGACTCAAATGATCATACACATGCTTATAGTAATTTGATGCTGATTGACATAGGGCCCAGGCATATAACTTGCTAACTTCTTCTCAACCAGTGATTCTTGTTCAGCCATGTGGCTCAATACCTTTTCTCAGCAGCATTTCAACTTTTTTCCTCTGCATCTCTTGACATCTCTGCAGTGTCTCTCTGGTGGCTCTGCTCTGGGATGTTCCCAGAGATTTTTTAGTGTAGTAAACCTACCCACACTTCCTTTATGCCTCTGGTCAATCAGCTTTTTATTAAACCCATAGGCAGGACAATTAATTACAGTGTAACATGTAATCCCACTATACATTTCTGTGGTATTTTTTGAGCCATCACTGTTGTGTTGTGTTACAGATGTGCCAAAAATAGTAGTGCACCCCACAGTCACTCATTCTCTGCATTTTGACCAATTATAGGTCTTTGTGATTGTGTTTATTTGATAAAAAAATAAAGCTTCTTTGATGAGGAGTAAGAGTTACATTTATTTATGGACATAAAGATAAAGACTTTTTTTAAAAAAAAATTGAATTTATGTTAATGTGTGTGTGTGTGTGTGTGTGTGTGTGTGTTTGTGTGTGTGTGTATGTCATGGATTTGTGGGTACCCACAGAGGTCAGAGGAGGCCATTGGCTCCCCTGGATATGAAAATGCAGGCAATTGTATGCTGCTAATACAGGTAGTAGAAGCCAAAATATAACAAATGCTCTTAACTCTAGGCTATCTTTCCAGCCCCATTAGATTTTATTGGTTTCAATCTATTTTTTGCATCCATTCTCCTTCATAAATCCTACCTAATTTTTTAGGATCCCTGGAAAGTCCATTTGGTCCATGCTTTATCTCTATATTAACTAAAAGCAAATCCATGTGACTTGTAATAAGTTTGGTTTTTCTGATTATGCAAGAATTATGTTTTATTTGGTTACTATTTGTGCAATATATACTTTTTATCTTTTGAATTTTAACTTTTTATACAATTCTATTTTAGTTTTATATTTTTTTAATTAACTGGAAATGTCTTTTAATATCCAATTTGATATTCTCTGTTAGTTAACCTATAATCTAGTACAGTCACTGTAAGTACAGAAACTCTTAAGGCTATAACATATGTCTTATTTACTTTTTTTTGATAGTCCTGTATACATTTTATTTGCTATTTATCCCTTTTATGCCTCCCTTTGTATTGATTAAGTGCATATTTTGTTTCCTTGTGCCTTTTTTGTTTGAAATTTATGTTTTTTGTTTTTATTCATTTGGTGGTTAATAATCCACATCAAAAAATAATATCTTCTGCTCCTCCTAGATAATAAAAAGACAGATATTTAGTCAATTCAGTCAATTTTTTCCTAGTTTTTTGCCATTTTTTTTTTAGCATTACAAAGTAATCTTATTAGAATTTTGACAGAGCTACTGGAACAAAGTAGGGTATCTTAAAAATCATAAATTTACTCAAGGTACTGACATGGCCAAGTTCTTTCTGAAGTGTGTAAAGGAGCATCCTTCCTGAACCTCCAGCATTTTTATTAATTTTATTAAAAAATTTCCATACCCACCATTGTTCCCCTTCCTCCTTCTCTCAGTTCTCCTCCAGTTTCTTTTCATCCAACCCCCCCTCCCATTTCCCAGAAAGGGCAAGAAATCTCAGGATAAGTCAATTCAGTCTGGCATATCGAGGAAGGATTGAGTTCCTTCCCCATGTATCAAGGTGGAGAAAAGTGTTCCCCTGCAGGATATGGGCTCAGAGAAGCCAGTTCATGCACCAGGAATAAACTTTGTTCCAAGTACAAGAGGCTCCACAAACTGGCCAAGCCCTTCAACTGTCATCTACATTCAGAGGGTTTAGATCCATTCTATGACATGGAGGTTTGTCAGCTATCATTTCAGTGTCTGTGAGCTACCAATAGCATGGGACAGCCTGTTCTGTGGGTCTCCTCATCTTGATCCTGATCCCTTTGCTGATGTAATCTCTCTTCAGCTGGACTAGTAGTTCAGCCTGGTGTGTAGCTATGAATCTCTGTATTTGCATCCATCAGTTGCTGGATGAACATTCAATAATAGCAATTAGAGTGGTCATTCATATGATAATAGCAGAAGGTCAATTTAGGCACCCTCTCTACTCTTGCTTGAATTCCTAGCTGGGCTTCTCTTCTGGGTTCTTGGGTGTTCCCTAGCACTAGGATTTTCTCTAATCCCACAATGGGTCCCTCTATCAGAATATCCACTTCTTTGCTTTCCCTCTCTATTGCTTCCCCCCAACCATCCCATTTTCTCATGTTCTCTTCTCACCTTCCCCTTGATTCTTCCACCCCCATATGATCCCAATTTATTCAGATGATAATATAGGAAGTTCATGAGCATATATAGTAAGTATGAATCAGATTTTTTTTTGGATGATTTTATTTTTTGGCTTCCTTTAAGATTACCACACTATACTTTGCTTTTTAACAATACAATTTTAACACTTCTGAATATGATGTTTTAAACACTTGTACATATAAGGATTGGCGCAGATAACTGAATTTCCCTAAATGTGGTGATATGTTACATATTTAATAAAGTCTGGAATATCAAGAGATAAAACCACAGTAAAAAAAAAAATAAAAAAAACACTGGGCAGATATAGCTCAGGAAGTTCTCCATCTTTGAATAACTAGGCAGACATACCTCAGGAAGTTCTTCAGCTTTGAGTACAAGACTAAACAGCTGGGCTTCAATGGCACACACCTTTAATCCCAACCAGCACAGGGAAAGCCTGGGAGTGGTGACCTACATCCCATAACTTCAGAGACAGTGAACTTTCTGTGTTTTTGTGAGTTCAAGGCTGGCTACCAAATAGAATATCTCCCACCTTTAATCCCAACCTGGATGGGTTACAGCTGACCAAGAAAGGTATTTAAGGCAGGGAAGGAAAACATCAGTGAGGTAGAAGTGATCGGTATCGAGGCCGAGGAAGCTGGAAAATAGCTGGATGAGACTTGATGTGGTGCTTCCTCTCTCTGATATTTCAGCCTTTCCCTGATATTTGGCTCTGAGTCTCTTTCAGTACAATCAGAATTCATGCTACACCCAACTGTGACAAAGAAAGAGTTTGTGAATTCAGTAAGACCTCTTCCTATAGATAGATGAATTTCTTAGGCTAGACACCAAAGGTTAATACAACTCAAGGAAAGAGATGCTATATTAAGTTCTAGCTACAGTTTGTCTTTTCTGTGTCTCCCAAAGGCTTACACCTTAAATGCTTTCTCTCCATAGCAGTGATATTGGAGGTGATGATACTTTTGTATGATGGGACCCAGTGAGATGTCTTTAGGTTATTAGGAAAATTTTCTCAGACAGCTTGTAGTTTTTTTGACTCTTTATCCTTTCTCTCTTTGCTCCCTGACTTATGATGAGAAATTTTTCTTCAAAGCATGATCTCATCATGATGTGTGTAAAACAACATGCCAAATGATCATATATAACAACCTGCAAAACTGAGAGAAAAGAAATCTTCACAAATTAATTTACTTTTATTTTGTTATAGTAACATAAAAAAAGACTAGCAAAAGCTTGTATCATCTTTCAATGTGGAAGATGTGGTAAAATACCAGGTGTTTTTCATTAGCCAGCATGTTAATAAATTAAATATGAGGAAAAAAACTTCTTTTGGGAGAATGAGTGGGTAGCAATGTAAAATAATGGAGTATTTTGTTTTTACAATTATAATGATTTGAAAATACTCAATGACAGGAGTAAAGTAAGACTGATTATATTTATTAGCAGAAAGTTAAATTATGATAAGTAACATTTAATGTAACAGTAATGTTGGTTAAATATATGGCAAGTTTTGTTGTATATAATGCCTATTAGGATTGTTTGAGACATTTAGAGGATATGTAAAATACTTTTATATTAAAATTATAATTTGATTTTACAAATTTATGAATAATTTAAGTGAAATTACTTTTAAAAAGTTTCAGTTAAGTTTTAAAAAATATGATATGTAGTCAGATGATTCTGTCCAGCCTTAAAATTTTAAATATCCAGGAGCTGCTTCTCAAATAATTGACTCAGAGGCTTAATATAGTAAATGCTGGGCCAGTAGCTCAAGCATATTACTACCTGGTTCTTACACTTAAAATAATCCATAATTCTTATGTATGCATAGCCACATGGTATGGTACCTTTTCTTAGTCCACCAGCACTCTCATCTTGCTCCTTCTCTGCCTTTCCTTTTCTCAGAATTCACCTAGTTTGGTTGCTCTGCCTACACTTTTTGCTTGGCAACAAACCAATCAGCATTTTATTAAACCTATATGAGTGACAAATCTTTCCACAACAATGATATTAATATCAATACATGTATTTTATATATAGATATATGATAAACTTTTTCAATAATTCACTTGCTTTTTTCAGAGTTGAAAGAGCCATGTAAAAAGAATTTTCAGTTTTTCTTAGATTCCTCACAATGATCTATTAATTTTATTTTCTCTGATGAGAGAAAATTTTTTGAAGCTTCTACAGCATTTTCTTCTGTAATTACATCTGATTCACCCACTCAACATTTTTCAATTAATTAAAATTAAGCCAAACCCTTTATAGGCAAGGAATGCAACAATGAGATCCTCTGGTTGAGTCAATCTGAATGACTGAATATTTGACAATATTCTTATAATTACAGTGGCCACTACCTATATACTTTATCCCAAGGATAGCTAGCACTTGCTATAACCAAGACAAGATCCTTGTCTTTAAATATATCTTTATTGAACACTACATATTAGTGAATATGAGAAAACCCAGAGGATATGATTTAAGGTTTTTGAACTTTAGAATGACAGCATAAAGGAAAGTTGTCTCTTTGTAGTATTCCCATATCACCTATTCTGGAGTGCATTATCATGAAATTAGGGTGGTAATCCTAGGTCATAAATTTCTTCCTAATTTATGCCTCCAACTTGCACATCTCTGTGCAAAGTATACAGGTGCTATTGCTCAGCCTTATGGATGGCCTATAAATTTTTATTTCTTGATACCTTCTCAAAAGAGTAGAGCTTGACCCTCAAGGGAGTGAAAATTTGAGATTCACAGTGGAATTTTATCCTAAATTCTTCATGTTTTAAAGACAAATGTTGGTTTCTATTTCATTTTTCTGTTTTCAAATCTGTGCTGCTTATAAGAGTTTGAGAGATAAATTTTACCAGTAGTTATATAAAAATGTGAATGTATTTAACCATATAAATTGTACACATAAAGTGATTCATATAGTAAATTTTATGTTATATGTATTTTAAATTTTATGTTATATGTATTTTAAATTTTAAATTTATTGATTATAGGCCTACCTTGAAAAAAATGGTAAATGACATTTTACAATGATAAGGAAAATGGCATAGGTCAAGGACTCAAAGAAAAGAAAGAAGGACTTAAAGGAAAGAATATTATTTGAAAATAAATAGGTATAGATAAAATAAAATCATTTTTAATGTAAAATTAAACTCAAGTTTATACATGTATTAAGCAATCTATTAGAGAAACATTCTCAGCCTTTAAAATAAAATCTTTTCTTTTTATTATTCATAATTGAACATAAAGCCTGGAATTTATTTAAAATAACAATAGACCTTGAGGATGATGGTTCTTGTCTTTAATCCCTGCACTTGAGAGGCAGAAGCACATGAATCTCTGTGAGTTCAAAATCAACCTAGTCTACAGAGCTAGATCTAGGGCAGCCAGGCCTACACAGAGAAACAGTGTCTCAAAAAATCAACCCCAAACCCAAAAAAGTAGGAACAATTTATTTGATAAATACATTGTATATAGGCAAAATGAATGATAACTTATTAAAGAGATAAAAGTGAAGAACTAAAAGTTTTGTTAAATTATTTTGCAGAATTGCTTTACATCCACTTGTGGATTGCATATCTGCAGCTTAAACCAATGATCAATATTTTTCTAAGATTGGACTTGCTAGTTTATTGAGACGAATTAGTGGGTGGAAGTGCTTTCTAAATGTGTTCCCAGAACCTTACAAATTGGCTTCCTTGTTATTTCAAATAAACTTAAGTATTGTTCTTTCAAGGTCTGTAAAAATTGTGTTGAGATTTTGATGGGAAGTACATTGAATCTGTAGATTGCTTTTGGTAGAATTGCCATTTTACTGTGTTGTTCCTACCTATCCAGGAACATGGGAGAACTTTTCATTTTCTAATATCCTCTCCAATTTCTTTCTTCAATAATTTAACGTTTTTGTCAATTAGATCTTTTACTTCTTTGGTTATAGTTACTCTAAGGTATTTAATGCCTTTTGCAGCTATTATAAAGGGTGATGTTTCCCTTATTTTTTTTCAGCCCTCTTATCTTTAGTGTATAGGAGGGCTACTTATTTCTTTGAGTTAATCTTGTATCTTGCTACATTGCTGAAGGTATTTATCAGCTGTAGAAGTTCCCTGGTAGAATTTTGTGGATTACTTATGTATACAGTCATATCATCTTCAAATAGAGAGAGTTTCACTTCTTTTCCTATTTGTATTCACTTAATCTCCTTGTTTTCTCTTATTGCTTTAGCTAAAACTTTGAGAACTATATTAAATAGATAAGAGGCAAGAGAACAGCCTTGTCTAATTCTTGACTTTAGTGGGATTGCATTGAGAATTTCTCCATTTTAGTTTGATGTTGGCTGTTGGCTTCTTGTAAATCGCCTTCTTTATACTGAGATACTTTCCCTGTATTCCTGATCTCTCCAGGGCTTTTATCATAAAGGAGTGTTGGATTTTGTCAAAGGCTTTTTCAGCATCTAACGATATGATCATGTGGTTTTTTTTTTCCTTCAGTTTGTTTATATGATGGATGACAGGTTTTTCATATGTTGAACA
Source organism: Sigmodon hispidus (assembly GCA_004025045.1). NCBI lineage: Eukaryota > Metazoa > Chordata > Mammalia > Rodentia > Cricetidae > Sigmodon > Sigmodon hispidus. The sequence continues at coordinate 54,465 of PVIH01011672.1, read as the reverse complement.
GACCCTGCATTTCTGGGATGAAGCCTAGTTAATCATAGTGGATGATATATTTTTTAAAAAAGTTTGTTTATTTATTATTTTTAATGAATAAACACAATTGGCAAATTCTTAACCCAGTTAAACAAATAAAGGGAAGACGTATTTCAATAAAAGTAGAAAATGAAAGGCGAACATTGTAACAGATATGAATGAAATTCCAGAAAATCATAAAGACATACCTGGTACATGATATTTTATATATGTTGCTGTATGCAGTTTGCCAGAATTTTGTTGAGAATTTTGGCATGAATATTCATGAGGGAAACTGGTCTGTAATCCTCTTTCTTTGTTATGTCTTTGAGTGGCTTAGGTAATAGGATAATTGTGGCCTCATAAAAAATTTTGGCAATATTCTATATGAAACAGTTTGAGTGTATTGGTAGTAGTTCCTTTTTCAATGTCTGGTAGAATTCTGCAGTGAAACCATCTGGACCTGAAGTTTTCTTACTTGGGAGGCTTTTAATGACAGTTTTAATTTCCTTTAGGGTTATAGGTCTGTTTAGGTGTTTAATCTGATCTTGATTTAATTTTGGTAAATTGTACTTGCCCAAAAAGCTTTTCATTTCTTCTAGGTTTTCCATTTTTTTGGAGTATAGATTTTCAAAATATTATCTGATAATTCTCTGGATTTCCTGGGGGTCTGTTGTTATGTCCCCCTTTTCATTTCTGATTATGTTGATTAGGATACTCTCTGCTTTTTGGTTAGTTTTGATAAGGGTTTATCTATCTTGTTGACTTTCTCAAAGAACCAACTCTTTGATTCATTGATTTTTTTGTATTGTTCTTTTTGTTTCAATTGTATTGATTTCAGCTCTAAGTTTGATTATTTCCTGCCATCTACTTCTTCTAGGTGACTTGGCTTCTAATTGTTTTAAGGTTTTCAGCTGTGCTGTTAGGTCTCTAGTGAGGAATTTGTCTAGGTTTTTTATATAGGCAATTAGTGCTATGAATTCACCTCTTAAGACTGCTTTCATTGTGTCCAATAAGTTTGAGTATGTTGTGGATTAATTTTCATTAATTCTAGGAAGACTTTGATCTTTTTTAATTTCTTCCTTGACCTAGACGTGGTTCAGTTTAGTGATGTTTAGTTTTCATGAGTTGGTAGGCTTTCTGTGATTTTTTGATGTTGTTAAACTCTAACCTTAGACCATCGTGGTCTGATATGTTACAAAGAATTATTTCCAGTTTTTGTATTTATTGATACTTGCTTTATGACCAGTTGTGTGGTCAATTTTAGAGAAAGTTCTATGTGGTGCTGAGAAATACGTATATTCCTTTGCATTTGGGTGGAAGCTTGTGTAACTATCTATTAAATCAATTTGTATCATAATCTCTTTTAGAATCTTTATTTCTCTGTTGGGCTCTCTCTGGTTGACCTATCCAAGGGTAAAAGTGGGGTATTGAATTTTCCCAATGTTAGAGTGTGAGGACTGATGTGGGATTTGATCTTTAGTAGTGTTTCTTTTATATAGATAGATGCCCTTATAGGGGCAAAAATATTCAGGATTGAAATCTCATCTTGATCAATTTTTCCTGAGATGAATAATTTATGTCCATCCTGGTCTCTTTTAATTGATGTTAGTTTGAAGTCTACTTTGTTAGATATTAGGATGGCAACCTCAACTTGTTTCTTAGAGCCATTTGATTGGAAAATCTTTTCCCAACACTTTACTCTGAGCCTGTATCTGTCTTTAAGGTTGAGGTGTGTTTCTTATATCCAGCAGAAGGATAGCTTCTGTTTTTGTATCTATCGTGTTAGTGTGTGTCTTTTTATAGGTGAATAGCGTCTATTGATATTAAGGGATATTAGTGACCACTAATTTTTATTTCCTGTTATTTTTGGTAGTACCTTATAAGTATTTCTTTTCTTTGGGCTTTTCTTCTGTGGGATTATCAATTCTTTGTGGTTTCATGGGTGTATATGGAATCCTTAGGTTGGAATTTTCCCTCTAATACTTTCTGAAGTGCTGGATTTGTGCATAGGTATTGTTTAAGTCTGACTTTGTCATAAATTATCTTGTTTACTCCATCTATGGTGATAGTTTTGCTTGGTATAGCAGTCTAGGGTGGCAGCCATGCTCTGTTAGTATCTGTATAACTTCTGACCAGGACGTTCTTGCTTTCATTTTTTCCATTGAATAGTTAGGCGTTATTCTGACAGGTCTGCCTTTAGAGTTAAGTTGGCACTTTTCTTTGTAACTTTTAAGGTTTTTTTTCTTTGTTCTGTATGTTTTGTGGTTTTATTATTATGTGGCAAATGAACTGTTTTGGGGGGGTCAAATCTATTAGGTGTTCTGTCGGCTTCTTGTATCTTTACAGTCATTTCCTTTTTTAATTTGGGAAAGTTTTATTCTATGATTCTATTGAAGATTTTATCTGTGCCTTTGAGCTGGTATTCTTCTCCTTCTTCTATTCCTATTATTCTCAGGTTAGGCCTTTTCATGGTTTCCCAAATTTCTTGACCATTTTGTGTTATGGCTTTTTTGGTTTTAGTGTTTTCTTTGACTGGTGTATCTATTTCCACTATTGAGTCACCCCCTTTGGAGATTGTCTTTTTCATCTCTTTCTTCTTTTGATTATTCTTGAATCTGTAGTTATAGCTCTTTGCTTCAGATTTTTTATTTCCATCTTTGCCTCATTTTGTTCCTTTTTTATTGGTTCTTTTTCAGTTTTTAGTTCCTGGACTATTTCTTTCATTTTTTTCTTTTCTTTTGTTGTTGTTGGTTTGTTTTTGTTTTTGTCTTCTTTCAATGATTTTTTTCATTTCTTCCAATTTTCTTTGTGTTTTCTTCTATTTCTTTAAGGGAAATTTTCACATCCTCTTTTATGGCTTCTATAATCTTCATAGAGGTGTTTTTGCTATTGTTTTTTCTGTTTACTCTTCATTGCTCTATTCAGGTCTTGGTGTTGTAGAACCAACAGTTTCTTCTGGAGTTGCCTTCTTGTTCTTTATATTGTTACATGTATTCCTTATATCTGCTCATGGCTTTAGTGATTCACTCTTAGTCAGCTTCTAGTCAGTTGTGGCTAGAGGGCTTGTGTGTCTCCTGTCTGCTCTGAGCAAGAAGTCTGCATGGTCTCTGACTCTGTTCTGGACACCATTATGTGATTGAATGTACCTGATTGTCTATGATGATACAGCCTGCCCTGGAGGTGGGTTTCAGTCATGGGAGGTCCTTTGTTTAGGGTTACTAGGGAAGGCCCCTCACAGCTAAAGCTAAGGGCCTGTCTGCTAGCAAGGGTCTGATATCAGAACCTTGGGTGTGACCCTGGCCCTAGAGAGGTATTCTTAAGATGGGAGGCCCAGGTGCTGAAATTTGCTCACCTCTGATTCCAATCGAGATTCTAGTCTGAGTTTCAAAGGTGTCAGTCCATCTCTGAAGGAAGTATACTATTTACTTTAGTCATATTTAGCTCTTACTACCTCCTAGTTCTCCCATAGACTTTCTCTACATACTTCTTCTAATTCATTTTCTATTTACATTTTAATCTTTTTCTTAACCCTTTTTAGTCCAGTTATTGCTGCCCACATATACATAGTATACTGCCAATCATTGGCTAGTACATGGGCAACCTTGTACCAGGACAACATCCTTGAAAAAAATGAACTTTGCATTCCTAGGTGCTGGGAGTAGCTCCCCATCATCTATAGCACCCTAGCTTGTGAGAATTTTTCCATTCATGTTGGGATATTGACTGGATGCATCTGTTGAGTTCTTGTGCAGGAAGCTACAGCTGATGTGAATTTGCAATCTCAATTTGTCTATCATGTCTAGGAGACACCACTTCTCAGCTTCCCCTCCCTTTTCTGGCTCTTTATTTCTGCCCTGTTTCTTCATACTTCTTGAGAATTATTTGAAGATGATAGGATGCAGCTCTCTCATTGGTATGGAGCACTTCATAGTCACTTATTGTCTTTAATTGGAACAGCTGTATATTAACCTCCATTCATAGCCACAGAAGCTTTTCTGACACATCTTGTCTCTGATCTACCCTCTGCCTCTTCCAGCAGTATGTCCTTCTCATGGACTGATCAACCAGACTGCAGTCTCTTTTCTCTGTATGTCTCTCTTTCACTGTCTCTTAAAATGTCACACAGTTGATAAAGTGACTCATTAGATAAGGGAACTTGTTATCAAGTCTGCCAACCTGAACTCCATCTCTAGAAGCATCATGGTAGAAGCAGAGAGATAATTCTAGAAAGTTGGCTTCTGACTCCTACAAATAAATTATAACACGTGCATATACACATACACAAATGAACAAATATAATAAAATCAGCTTTTTATAGTATATAACAAATTGGGCTTCTTTATCCTGTGCATTAGTTTAGGTAGATTGAAGGTATTTGTTTAACTAAATAAGTATTTAATGTATATGTCTTCAATTTCTGCATGGAAGCAAACCAAGGCTATTGCCATGCAGTCATTCATGGATTTATTCTCTTAGTATGTGGTTTGTCTATCACCTCTTTGACAATGAGAGATAACTCAGACACTTTTAAGGCCAAGCCTAAAAGTCTAACATCACATCCTCCTATCACAGTTTAGAATTCATCCACATGTTAGTGCCAAGAAAAGCAAACAAAAAGGTGGATTGATAACCCCGAATCCCTTTAAAGTAAAAAGAAGCTATAAAGTTCATTACTTTATTTTATTTCTGTTTAATGGCTTAACGTTCTCTTTATTATTGAGTATTTAATTCAGTCCCCACAGTTACATATATGTAATTTGATAATTTAATTTTTTTTGCTAACAATCCTCAACAGATTGGAGTTATCTGGTAGACTTTGAGATCATACCAACCGACATTGATTTTGGTGTTGGTGTTTGGGCTCATTGTCAGTATATTTGCAGCTTTGACTTGTAGCTGAAACCCTGTTCCTAAGCTAGGTTTAAACCTGCTCTCCTTGGGTTACCCTTAAGTATTCCTCTGTCACCCTTTCAACTTGTCAGTAGTTTTTAAATCTCTTATCTGCTTCACTGTATCTATCTTAATGACTTGCACATTTTTTAAACATTGATTGCTCTCTATATTTTCATCATTAATTGAGGACTGCTTTTCACTATGTTCATTCTCCCAAGATAAGAGGAGTTAATGAGTATTTCCTTTACATCTGCATGTTCGCTATTCCCTGACCTTCCCATTAATTGTATTTCAATGTATTACACACATCATAGCTGTCTTTTATATAGTTTTGCTCTTGGGTTTTAAATTGTGATGCAGTCTGTGTTACATTGGTTTATTTATTTATTTTATTTTACAACACTTTATCAACCATTTATTGCATCAGTCAGTGCTATTCAAGTTAAGATTGTCCAAAATTAATTTGGAGAAGAAGATTTTCTCACTGTGATTCGGGTTAAAGAAATTATAATACAACAAATAATCTAGAAGAAACAATAAAACATCTTTTTCATAGTTGTATTTCTGCATGTAAGACTACAGTGCTTTCACTCAGATTTGAGAAGAGCTGGCAATCTGCTGCTTCTTCTGGTAGGATTTATTTTCTTTTTTGTAGGCTAATGAGTTGAATAGATAGATGAGTTTTATCACATTACAGCATTGCCAAAGCAATAAAGTCAGCCAACCTTTTCAGTTTTAGTTAGGAGTAATTTTCTTTTTTGATTTTTGCTGTTGTTGTTTCTATATGATAACATCATTGTTTGTCAAGGAATCTTTTTAAAGATATCAGTGGAATACATTATTCTTCAATGATTTGACACATGTATTTCTACAACATCATGAATGTAAATATAAACTTCTTCTATGTTCTAGAAACTTCCTCTTAAACTTACCTTCACCTCAGGATGAGAGATGAACATTAATGTTACAGAGGTATGGGCATTTATTTTGCTAACTGTGAATATTTTTTGCAATGGGTATTGACTCAAATATACCCTCTGAAGCTCATCCATGTCTTTTGCACTTTCAGGAAAAAGTACTTTCTTTTGTGCTGAAACTACATGTCTAACATAGTAAGAAGTGTTGCTGCCATTATGTAGAGAGGGCTCTGCCTCAGAAAAATTAGAATGAGAAAGGCAAATGAAAGAGGGAAAGACTAATAATTCCCCAATGCTATTTGTTAAGTCTTGAATATAATAATCTCAAATCACTGACCTCTTTTACTTCTTGGGAATACATATCAAGTTATATTTTACTTCAAACTATATGAGATTGGCTTTCTTTCACTAACAAATAAATGTGTTACAATTAAAAAGCTTACCAATGGAACAATATATTTACACACTACATATTTACATTCCACACAGGAATGTGTGCGTGTGTGTTGTGTGTGTGTGTGTGTGTGTGTGTGTGTGTGAGAGAGAGAGAGAGAGAGAGAGAGAGAGAGAGAGAGAGAGAGAGAGAGAGAGATTATTTATAAATGTTGGGAGAAAGTTATAACTGTGTTTCCCCAGTGATTCACCTATGAGAAGTGTGGTCCATATCCTGACAATCCTTTCAGGTACTGGATGTTGTAAAAGGCCCTCAAATTAATGGAGGACATAGGACATTAACTCAGGAAAGACTGTGGGACTCCAGTCTCTCTGAATTTATACTTCAGGATATAATGTCTTTACACATGTAATTGTTTTACAATAGTGATACAATAGAGGGGTCCTTCACAAAATCAATAAGATGTGCATATCACATTTCTTTTTTTCCTTAAAAATTACTTTTTACTGGGTTTTCTAAGGTAATATTAATGCAACTCTTAATGTTCTTTGAGCATATCCCCATTCCCTTCTACCCTTCCTTATCCCATTCCTCTAACCTTCCATTAGACAGTTATACCTTTACTTTAATTTTATCTAAACATAAATGAGTTTATATATCTATGGGCTTAAACTCACAAAAAAGAAACCCTGGATATTTATCTAATACTTATTTAAAACTTTAATATGGTTATCTCTTGTTTTAACATTTCCTTTAAATGCCATAACTTATCAATACTCTATGATCTTAAACTTTAAACTAGGGTAGTTAAGTAGACATTACATTTTCAGATAAAGATAGTCTACATCAGGCACTTTGCAGTAGTCATGTTAAATGGACCCAGGAAACAGCTTTTTCTGTTGCCATCAACTCTCATATGCCAAAGTGACTGGTATGAGCATAAATATTATATTTCTGTCTAATTTGGTCTTTAGGGCTATTTCTGAAAAGTTAATTTTGTTATCATGGAGATGAAGGGATGTTATTGCTGTGAACACATTGTGATTTTTGTGGGATTCTTCCTTGTACGGGAGAACAGCTTGTTGTTAAGGGATCAATCCATTGTTCTTTTCACTAAGTGCTGTATTTTTGCCAGGAATCACATTGCCCTTGTCTGTGCTATGTCTAGTTTATGCCTGCTACAACACAAACTCTATAGGATACCACTGACTATGACTAAGTTATGTCCAGGTATGTTGGGTAGATGAACCACATGAGACCTTGCAATAAAAATGCATAAGAATCAGCAGCAGTTTAGTATTACAAATCCAAGAGAGAAGATGGGTACCAATGAGGGTAAAGGAAGAATTCAGGATAATACCCCGGAATGAATTCTTTACTGGGGCCCAGAGCATTATACAAATAATTTTCCAACAGGAAGTTCTAATTATGTTTAGAGTGAACAGGTGTTTGTTTTGTGGAGTACCCAGACTACTACCTATTGAGGCATGACTGAAACTAGTTAATGTGGTGGATGTATGTGCGCAGTCATCCAGGGAAGGTATTTTAGTTAGGTCAGTTTTGTAGAATGAACCTGTATGTCTCCTAGGGATGTGGTCATGAGGAGGTAGATAGAGAATTGAGAAGAGAAGAAAAACTGGAAATTGTGTCAAGTGGTATTTTACTCTTCTTTGGGTATGAGATAAAGCCTGGATTCAAATAATGTCATACCTGTAAATAATTGTAAAAATTCAATTATTAATTCTTAATTAAGTTTTATAAATTAGCCAAATTGGTTAAACATTTATTTTGTACAAATCTGTACTAGGATACAAGGAGGTAAGACTTAGACTCTGAGTTTCTGATGTTATGCAGAAAATGAGGTGATAATGAGGGACATGTCTACAGGAAGTGAAAGTTTTGTGTTGAGGTCCTGGTAACTCTTCAAAAGGATCTCAAGTTGACATATGTATGTTTGAATAGATTCTGTACCTTCTTGATAGTTTGATATTGAAAATATAATTTCTATCCAATATTCTTATCTATTAAAAGGTAAAACACTTGTTTTGTATATTTTTTCATGAAGCTAAGTCAAGAAATTTTTATTGATGTGATTGAAATGCATGGCATCAGTCTATGATCAGTGTTTTAGTGCTTATAGTTTTAGAAAGTTAGCATAAGATTTGAATAGTGAAGAAGACAGAAGGAAAGTGAAGTTCCTTCAGAAGCTGAACACTTTGATACTGAGAGTCAGCATCATCTGTAATCAAACTCTCACAAATACAATTTGAAATAAAGAATCATTCAGCAAAATATTCATTTAGTATCACATGGGCAACATGTGCATTGTGAGTATTTTGATCTAGAGATAACATGTCATTAGTAAACAAGAGCCAGATGATTGTAATAGTCTCAATAAAAGGTTTAGCTTTTTAAATCTTAAGTTACAATTATAGTATTATTGTCTGAATAGGTTTTTCACAGGAGGGAAGAAAAATATCTTAAAAAGTCTGCTGCATTACTTGTTCTGAGGAAGATGCAGATGAGGGAGACTTGCACATCCAAATGCAGATGAACTTCTGTGTCATGACCACAAGATGTGTACAGTTTAAAAAATATGATGATATTTTAAAAACTCCCATTTGTGAATAAATATAACTCTGTCTTACAAAATATTTTTATAATGACTTAATAAGCTTTTAGTCTGCCACTCACCATAAAATGACAGTTTCTCCAGGATCTCTGGACATAAAGGAGAAAGAATTGCATTCATGGTAGAAAAATATCTTTTCATGTTTAGCATTGCTGGATCACCTACTAAGAAAGCATGAGGGTATTTCTCTCTGATTCAGAGGGTACAGAAATACTAGAAGAGACTAGCAGAAGGATGAATGTAAAGTTTGAAAAACTTGAAAATAGATTAGAATTTTATAATCTTGCATGACAAAAGGCATTTTAAACTATGTTTTCTATAAGAAGAAGGGTTATAATAATATTGCTTTTATAGTCCTTTTGTTAGGATTAAGATAATATTTACAGCTAATTCTGAGGGGCTTCTGGGTGTGTTATAAGGCAACAAATGTGGACTATTCTACTTCCTATAAATTATGTATTACTAAAAATAACTTATGATAAGGCTATCTCAAAGAGATTGTATTTCAGAGTCTATGCACAGATGCAAACTAGTATGAACAAATCAAAATGAAATTAAAAGAATAGATGTCTAATAGGAATTCTAAGCCATAAAGAGATAGATACAACCATGAGGTGTGATGAGATTGGCAATGAGACCATAGAAGGAGTAATCAGAATTCATTATATACACATATAAAATTGTCATAGAATAAAGTTAGTTAAAAAGAACTACAGACACAAAGTGTTAAGTAATAAATTGCAAGTGCTCGATTGATACCACTTTTGCTTTGATTGGTATCAGAACTGGCGGATGGCTGTATTCAGCACTGAAGATCAAAGTTCTCACTATTCTTCTCCTATAATAAATGATAAAAGTCTTCCACACAGAGAGCAAATGTATCTGCTACTTTTAAGTCATCTTGACATAAACTGGAATCATCTGAAAAGAGAGAGCTTTAATTGGGAAAATACCTTTATAAGATTGGTCTGTAAACAAGTCTATAGGGTATTTTCTTAATTAATGATTAATGGAGAGAGCCTACCCCATTATGGGTGGTTGGATTGATCATTCTGGATGCTATAAGAAAGCAGGCTGCATAAGCCATGAGGAGAAACCTAGTAAGCAGCATGCTTCTATGGCTGCTCTCACCTCTTACCTTCAGGGTCCTGCCCTGTTTGAATTCCTGTTTTAACTTATTTCGATGGTGAATAGTGTTGTGGAACTATAAGCAAAATAAAACCTTTCGTGCCCAAATTACTTTTGATCATGGTGTTTCGTTACAGCAATACTAATCCTAACTAAAACATCAAGGAAACCCCCATTCTACTCACTCTTTTTCTCAGGCTTTGTGTGGTAATTAAGCATGTCTCTTGTTTCCACATCAAGAACCATAGCCTTCTTTCTCAATTAGTGTTTTATATCCAACATTCCTTCCTTCCATTCTACAATCATCTCAGGCTTTCTATCCTAACTCATTCAATTTTTCTTTCTTGTTAATTCACTGAAAAGCCTTCTTACTTCTTATAGATAAGGTCCTAGACATATTCTTAGCCTAATTTACCCTACAGAAGAACAAGATCCTACTGAATAATGACAAAATAGACATTGGCATATTATTAGAAAGGCAGAGGCGTTTTTAATATCTTAACCCAATGGAGCCCTCAAATTTACATTACATAGTAAACAACTAAGTTTGGGGGTTTCCTTTTAACAGTCACAAGTTTGCCTTTTCATTGAAAAAGATATCCCTATTGTGTGTGTTTGTGAATCTATGTCTTGTGTATTTGTGCACATGGAGATCAGAACAAGGTACCAGACCACTGCTGCTGAGCTAGGGCTAGAGGTGGTTGTCAGCCACTTGCCATGGGGGATAGGAACTGAACTCAGGTCCTGAGGAAGAAAAATAAGCACTCTTAATATTGAGCCCACCTGCCATACACTAAGTGTCAAGATTTTCAACTTTTGACCTCCTTTTTAGTTTTTCAGAAGAGAATCTATTACTGTCTAAACAATAAATTTCAATAGGTTAAAATTGCTTTTATCTATAAGTCAGATTTTTTTCTATAAACTATTGTTTTTGATTTGATAAACTAGAGCTAATATGATGATGAATGAGAGGGTCCAGCCTTTTGTTTTTTATTATTTCTTCCTTTTTCTGTTTATTTCCATACACACACACACACACACACATATATATATACACATATACACATAAATATAAAACACACAAATACATGCACAAATTTGTAAATGTAACCCATGGAGTTTATTTAGTACTGGGCTGGCCTCTCCAAATTGGATAAACTATTTGATACTTCTCCCTGGAGAAGACTAAGTTTTCCTTCTTTTAGTTGCTTGGAGCTCTTCATCCAGGGTTGAAACCTTGTGAGAATTCCTATATCCTCATTGGTGTGTCAACTGTTAGTTATTGACAAGAGAGAGAAAGAGAGAGAGAAGGAGAGAGATTTGCCTTTAATAAGGAGATTTAGTGTCTGCTAATAGATTGCATGCACACAGACTATGTAACTCTGGGTGTCTAGGTATTTGTCTGAATATTGGCAAGGCTTAGTACTGATGGCGCATGCATGGCTGTATGACCCTGGAGGTAGCCAGAAATGACAGAAATGATTACAAGTATTACTGCCAATTTCTGGTAGGCAAAAATCATGGCAAAGGCCTTTATCACTTTTTTTTTGGCGGGGGGAGGAGATGTCTTGGACTTTCTTACTAAGAACTTGAAAAGGTTCCCATATCTTGTATTCTGGATTTTGTTAGTATTTGACTGAAAATGGATGCACAACCAACCCAAGGGACATAATTTTATAATGTGTGTATGTATGAAAATGTAAGTAAATCTAACATGATATTATTTCAAATGGCTTTAAAAAACATTCTTAGTATTTTTTAAAACTTTCTTCTCTCCTCTTCCTTGCCCCTTCACCTTCTTCCAGTGCTCAGCTTTTCCATTCCCCTTCATTCCATAGCACCTTTGTCCTGTTGTTCTTCTCTCTCAAGTATCTCCCACACATGACCCACCATTTTCACTCCATCACCTCCATACTGCTCAATACCTCTAAGAAATCCCTGGGAAAATACAGTTGGAAACTTCTGGCTTAGTGAAAAGACAATTAGGATTCTGAAGACTTGAATTTTAGTGCTCTGACACGGAGTTTGTGTGCGTCACTGATAGTCACTGATAGGGTTAATTGTATTATGTGTAAATCAAGTCATTTAGAACATTGGTTCTTAATTTTGGTTGCATATTAAAATCACCTGGGGAGCTTTTAAAAATCCTTGTGCTGAGGCCAATTAAATTAGAATCTCTGGGGTGTGACCTGGACAGCCATAATTTTTAAAGCTGCCCCAGATAATTTCAATGTGCAACAGAGTTTTAAAACCTCAGAATTATTTTAGCAATGATAATCTGCAGGTGCATGGATCTGTGCACCTTATTTTGGTAAATGCAGTTAGAAAGTGAAGGGTTTAGTCATTTGTGAATAGTATTCAGAAGGGTGAGGGATAAAGAAAGATGTAAAAATTGGAACCTTGAGAAAAAGTTTTAAGAATTGTATTACTATCTCAATGTTTTGGGCAAAATAATTAATTTTTTTTATATTTCTGATGGAAGTAATTTTAACTTCCTGCACAATAGACCCTCCACTGGGAATTCACATTTAGATGTGATGTTATTATTTTTATACCTAAACTTATATTACTTTAACATTATCAGCCAAGAATTGCAACTAGATATTATATTAACAAGACAAATAGAAAAAGGCAGCTTAACTACTGAAATGTAAGATGTAGTTAGAGTTTCTCCACTGGTGGTATTAATCGTAAACACTCAAGCAAAATGTTGACAAGAATGAAAATCTCTGGTAGTAAAATAGCCAGTTAAACATGATTATTTAATGGCAAACAAATGAACAAATGAGCAACAAATAAGGACTACTGAGATGCATTTCTTGGCCAATATGAAAATTACAGGTTCAGTAATTTTATTTTATTTTTTGTGGTTTTTGAGACCAGGTTCTCTGTGTAGCCTTGGCTGTCTTGGAACTAGCTCTATATTCCAGGCTGACCTTGAATTCATAGAAATACAGTTGTGTCAGTGTCTCACTTGGCTGATATTAGTAGTTTTTAGGTTAGGAGAAAAAGTTGTGTATACTGGTTAATAATTGATCTTAAAAGATCTAAAAATTAGATGAAAATATTGATGGTATATATAGCTTACACCTGTCAAATGAATTCATGATTACTGGATAAATTATATTGAAGGACAAATTTAAATATAGTAGCATGGAATCAAATGATTGGTACTAGCTGTTAGATATATAACTAAACATACATACGTTTATTTTCTTATTATCAAATTCATTAACATATTTTCTTTTAAATCTTTATACCTTATATTCTTTCAAAGTGTATGCTTTTAATCTCCACTTTTAATTATAAATTTGTAATACAAATAGAAGGAAAAGTACTGTAATTCCTCATTACACAGTGGCATATTAATAAATTTATGATCATTATTTAAGCTTTTATAGAATAAATTTATCAGCAAGAGAATAAATAACACTAATATACATTTTCTGGGCAGAAAATTCACCCCATCTTTTATTGTTTGGTATTCTAGTTTTTTTTTATGCTAGAGAAAAGTTTATAGCAGGCATTCTATGTGGAAATATTTTGAGATGTTAGGAAAGAAGCCTTGAGATGGACAGGACAAAGTCCATAGAGACTGTAAAAACATGAACTCCATGCAGGACTAGCATTGATTAATTCTTCATAAACCTTGGTAACAAGGAAATGATTTTTTTAACCAGAAATTTGCCAAGAAGATCTTCTCCTTTTCTTGAACTTTTAAAGATACTTATTACTGGCAAACTGTGGAATTTATTGCTGAGACAGGGGCAGAGGATGGAGCAGGAAAGAGAAAAAAAAGAGGGTTAGTGGATAAAAGAGAGGGATACAGGTAGGTCGAACAGTATACTGAAACAAATCATTGGTGTTTTATCAAACTTGGTTAGTGGTACCTTGGACGCAAATACAATTTGATTTTGGTAGACCAAAGTGATTAACTTTTTTGTACTTTTACATGTTGTGGCATCATCTTTAATTATGATAAATCTTTGAAAACATGCCTCTTACAAGTTGACTCCAATATTTGGTCACCAGTAAGTGATGTTTTAGGAGGAAAGCCTTAAAGAACATCTGTGAGGGCCTCCTAGATTACCTGCATCCACAGGGATCTCTCTCTTCTCTCAAATTGCTCTGTACCACCTGTTTCATGGCTCATTAGCACAGTGCTTTGAGACTACTTTGATAGTGCTTCTTCCAATTACTCAGCACACATATTTTATTAACAGATGTAGATTTTGACCTTCTACTGTGCTAGGAATTGCCTTAAAAAGTTTAACTTGTGAACATGAATATTCCTTTACAATGAATTGTCTAAGAAAAAACTAATAATATATGTTTTTCCTATGTTGAATCTACAGTGTTAATTGAGTGCACCTCAAATACACATGTGTTCAAAACTTGGCCCTCAGTTATGTGATGTTGAGAGGCATTGAAACTTTTAATAGGAGGAGTTAGTGGATAATTAAGACCTTGATGGTTACCACCCTTGAAAAGAAGCTATACCAGGTCTTGTAAAGTATTAGTGTTAGTCCCCAGAACAGAATAGATATATTCCTATTCCTTGGCCTCCAGTCTTGACACTTCCACCATACTCTTGAACATTTAGAACTATGACCTAAATAAACTTTCTTGACTTATATATTACTCAATATGAAGTGTTTTATGGCAATATAAAATGCTTAAGGCACATATTGTATTTGTTACAACCGCAAAATATACATACAAAGGCTACAACTAAGTACTTGCTTTTGGAGAACTACACCTTATAGATACATATACAGATACAGAATAAAGAACAAAGGTGTTTGTCTATTTAAAAAAATTCTTTCACATACCCATTGAGTGCTTAGTTCATTATACACTGATATTAATTTCTATTATATATGTGATTTTTATTAACATAACGAGGCAACCTATTAATGTGATTAATCTCAAAAGTAGAAGGAACTTGAAAAGCTCATGTAGATTATAAAGTATATTAGTTTGCAACTAAGTCTTGTATTTTATATTTATTTATATTATTTTTTGTGAAAAGAAAAGAATTTTCAATCTAATATTCACACTTAATTTTCTAACAAATTTCAACTTTTATTTACTCCCCAATTTTATCTAGATTTTACATTCTTAGTTTCTCAACAATGTACTTCAATCTCAGAAGTGTCTAAGTAATACAATTCAGATGTAGAAATATAATCCTGATGAGAAAATATTAGGAACTTCTTATATAGTATTTCTGTGGTAGATTAAATACACTTTAAATTAATTTTAGTATTGTGCTGAGGTGCCGACTAGGTCCACTTTTCTCAGATGTAGGAGAGCTTGTGGTAGGTGAAATCAAAAGAATATGGCAGAAGTCACACTTCTGAATTCATAGACCAGATCATTGAAGCTCATGAGTCTTCAACTTTGCTTAGGACACAGTGGGCTCTGTTATGAAAAGCCTGAATAAGCTATTCATTGGCTGCTGGAAAATTCAGATGTGTATGGGCTTTACCCATCAACTTACCAAACAGAATTCTTCTTGCAAAAATGCCTTCTAGCCCAAGATGTCATAGGTACTAATGACTGAGTTACTTCATAAACATCAAGAATAAATGCTGTGGAATAATTCTTCTGTACACAGTGCATTTATATTACTCTCATTGCTTACTAAAGAGCTGACTCTCCAGTAGTCAGGCAGGAAGTGTAGGTGGGGCAGTAAAACAGAGAATGCTGGGAGGAAGAAGGGCAAAGTCAGTGGAGTCACCAGAACCTGGAGGCAGGGAGGGGGAGAGAGTAAAACATGCTGTTGGACAGGTAAAACCATCAAGATAGTGGGTAAGTGTAGAAATATTACGTTGTAATAGCTAGTTAGTAATAAACCAGAACTAATGGCTAAGCATTTATAATTAATATAAAGCCATAAATCCTCAGTATGTTTGAGAGTGATGGTATACTTGGAAAAACTCACCCATTAAAAAACAGTATACTGTCTAAATTCTTGACCTACATGTTACATTTATCAACACAATATGAACATTTGCTGTATGGCACTAAATTTTGAGGTCACTCTGAATGCAGGAAGACTAATAGAAATAGTTTCTAAACTCAATTTTGCATCCCCAAAGATAATTGTTAACATTAAACATTAAAATCAAATGACAATTTCACTTTGCTATTAACCATTTGTAAGTAATACATCACTGTAAATTTAATTGACTATGAAAACCTTCACATTTACTTTAGTTTTCCTACCCTTTGAAAGTTGGAAATCACTAAAAGTTTACTAGCTCATTTTTAGGTATTTTTAGGTCATTTTATATTTTTCTCTATTTAGTCTTAATTTACTTTAGTTTTCATAGCAAATCTAAATTCTTCTATCTTTTGTAGCTGGGGTAGTCATTGTGGTACTGTGGCAACCTGATACAACCTAAGCTGCATAGTTCTTGTCTTGAGACACTTTTTCACTGAACTCTCTGATCAAGTCTGCTAATAATGTTAAAATGTTTATATTAGTGAAAAATCCATATTTTATTTACTAATTACAAAGGACTAAATTAACACTAACATTTAGTAAACATCCTAGGAGATAAATAAATCTTTTGTCTGTGTCCAGATTACTGACACTTTTGCAGAATGTGGCTCCTAGCATCAGTGTTTACTTTGCCAGATGAAAATTATGGCTCACCTAGGTCAAGAAGTAACTACTAAATCGAAGTAATCTGTGAGTATCAAAGTGTTTTCTTCACTTTTCCTTTGTCATTTGTATACAGTGTTAAATATATGAAGTAGACAAAAACATAAGTAGTGAATGTAAGAACTCTGAAGAATGATCAAATCATAAATATGAACAAGAATAGAAAATATTAGCAGCAATTAAAGGCCATTATAAATAATTAGTGTCAGTGATTATTAATCAGTGTCCTCTTCTGCAGCTCCATTTCTGACATGTTTCCAACATAACACATGACAATACTTAAAACCCTCACATGGTTATTTAAATTTGTTTTTAATTACAAGACCAAACTCTTTACTATTTCAAATGAGAGATGAGAACAATGAGTGAGAACGAACTGTGACTTCCAGGTTGTGTGTGGTAAAAACTTTGAAATCCACATCAAGTTGGAGGATTGCAATCTTGTCATTGAAGTCTCTATAACCTTCCTTTTTTTCCTTTTATTGAAAATATATTTCTTTGAAACAGTATATTCTGATTATGGTTTTCCCATCTCCAGTTCCTCCAGGATCTTAGTCACCTCTCCTCCCACTGGAATCTATACCCTTTCTGTCTCTTGTTAGAAAACAGGCAGCTAAATAATTAATAATAATAATAATAATAATAATAATAATAACAGTAATAATGAGAGAAAGAATGAAACCAAAAAACTGGGCAGTAATAAAATAAGTAAGCAAACAAAAGATAAAGAGACAAAGAAAGAGCATAAGATACACATACACATATAGGCACAGACACATATGTGTTTGTACACTTAAGAATCACCTAAAAACACAAACCAGAAGCCATTATATATGTATTGCACACACACACACACACACACACACACACACAACATGTATGGTAAAAACAAATAAAGAAAGCCACATCTAAACATTATGAGATAGACAACCTCCAAAGATACCAATGAGTTTGTTTTGTGTTTATCATAAACTCCCTCTCATGGGACCTGGCCTTAAGAATGGTTTGTTTTTCCAGTGAGTCTCCATTGGACACAACAAATCATTTTTTAGTGAACTTCTGAATTAAGAATGGGGAATTGTGCCTACTTCTCCTCTCAGCATTGGAACACCTGTAGCTCAGGCCCATGCAGGCCTCATGTATGCTGCTTCAGTCTCTGTGTTTTCATATGTTCATGGTCCTGCTAGTTTAATAGGACTGGTATCCTATGTCTGTTACAATCTTTTTGAGTCCTCTTCCATGTGGTTCTGTAAGCCTTAATGGGAGAGATTTGATGAAGATATATTATGAAGAAAGTGTTCCAAGGTCTCTCACTGTGTGCATATTGTTTGGCTATGGTTATCTGTATTTGTTCTCATTTACTGTCAGAAAAAAGCTCCTCTAATGATGTCTGGGCAAACAAAACAAAAATAAAAAAGCAAAAACAAAACCAACAAAAACAAAACAAAAACAAAGAAAGCACCTAATCTATGAATATATCAGATTGTTGTTAGGAGTCATTTTATGGTTATGTTCTCTTAAAGGTATTATTAGTATTTGGCTTTTTCTTAAGTCCCTAACCTATCTGTTTCTGATTGTTGATATGGAGTGTATCTTAAATCAAATATGAAAGTAGCTGGTTAGTGGAACTACTTTTTACAACTATTGCAATAGCACATTTTGCAGTCAGGTCATCTTTGTAGATTGAGAAATTTTGTAGCTTGGTTGCTGTTTAAATTTCTCTATATCATGCAATACCTTCAATTACCATGAAAAGTAGCCCATACAGGTAAAGGTTCTTGGTATGTACCAGTTCACCTTTTTTTGTGCTCATTTTGGACAGTGAAACTAATTCTAGAGGACACATTTGAAGGTATAACCAGAAAACTCTGATTTTCTGAAGTGTATTTATTTCTAGAAAAGCAGCACTTTCTACAGTTGCATGTCTTTAGTGGAATTTCAAGACCATGGATTGACGTACTAACATACCTTGATAAAAGGCTCACAGATGTAAAGGTAAATTCTGCCAGATGCAGCCAGATGCATTAGTAAAAAAGAAAAACTACATTGGGATATGAAATTTATTCATTTAAATATGTTAGTGTCATAAGACACCACTTCAGAAGTCCTTGAGAAGGTGCTTTAGATTTGATTTTGGCCAAAATATAAAACAACAAAACCCAAAGTAAAAACAAAAACAAAAAAGAAAATGCACTTCTCAAAAGAATTTAAAGAGAGAATGATAAATATGTGAACACAGAGTTTGATTTGTTGGTGATTAGAAAAGCACCTAGACAGTTACCTCTTTTTTTTTTGCAGTTAGGGGGAAAGCAAGATAAGACTGCTATTCCATTATAGACTTGGGGCAGTAGAAGATGCTATTAGTGCTTAAATTAAGCCCTAAGCTACTTTATATAGTTTCTAATAAAAAATAGTCTAGGTCAAAGACGTTCAGAAGAATTTGGTAACAATTATTTACATGCCTTCTTATTGCTGAATGTCTGGGTTTCAGGATATGAGTATGTGAGGAACAACCTATGAGCATCCACTACTCAGGAGTTCCACATTCACTTAACTATCAAATCTTTTTGTTTGCTGTTTCTCAAGAGTTGTGCTGTTTTCTGTTTTCAGATTTATGAAACACATTTTGGAAAATTCTTAGCTAGCCCATCTGTTTGAGGAAGGTATAATCAAGTATCCGTGTGAGATTAGACTAGATGATTCACAGTCACTCCAAGATTTGCACTATTAGTGCTCACTGAGCTAATAACCACATCTGGCTTAGATAGTGATGGTCTTAGAGTATTTCTCACCTTGACACAATTTGTATGTTTTATTACCTGGAGTCTTCCTACGTATTGGTAAAGATATTTAACTTGAAAAGAAGTCACATGGGACATTTTAAATAATTATGGTTGGGAAATTATTATTTAAATTACATTATAGATATTGATATCCAAAAACATACCAAATTTTCTGTTCAAGTCAGAGATGGAAATGAAATAGATGTCAAGTGTTGAAGATGACACCTATTTGCCTATTAAGTGATTGGCAAGTATATGAATTAATGAATGAATGAATAATGTTTATAAAGATGGAAAAATGTGTAACTGACTTTTTAAATTGAAGCAAATTGTATCTTTTACAGTAAGCCAACTAACTGAATTGTGGAAGGTTAAGACAGATGACCAATAGGAGGGATGGAGAAGATTTTACATAGTAGGTCAAATGCATGATGAATTTAGAAAGATACAATAACATGTATTTCAGAAGAAGCTAGCATCTGAAGTGAGTATGAAAATAGTTTAAAATTTCATGGGATTTCCTTTACATTTCACAATTCATTACACAAATTTCTACTAGACTAGTGAATCTTTCTTAGTTGGGACATTGTTTATTTAGAAACCATGCTAATGGAATGATTCTTTCTTAGCAGAGGTTGTATTTTCTTATTAAATATTATTTTGCACTATAAGACTTTTACTTCATACAACTGGCCATTGACAAGTATTAAGTGTTAAATGTTTATTATCTGGCTAATTCTACATCATATTATAGTCATAAAAAGCTATGAGCCAAGGGCTACTTCTGCCTTTGTCTTTTACCAAGTTTACCTAAGATAAAATCCTTGGACTTCATTCTTTCTGGACATAATGAGTACTGACTCCTCTGTCACTTCGTTTTGTGAATGGTGCTCTCATCTACTCTTATTGCTTTCCCTATCATTTATTTAGTGACTATACTCAATTATACAATTCTAACCTTGAGTCCTGCTCTGTTCTCCCAACTCCAAACTCCAACACTCACTATTTAAATGATAATTTCTGTGAAAAATCTAACAGTTATTTCAAACATTATTTGTCATACATTGATTACCTCAACTAACGCTTTATACAGTTTCTCCATATCATTTAATATCTTCTGGATAACTCTGCATCTTAACCAAAGACTTGAGTATCATCAGATGTAATTGTTTTATTGCTACTAACATCTGATTTATTAGAAAATTTATTGCCTCTACATTCAAACTTTACTCAAAACCTAATCATTTCTCTGCCTATTCCCTGTTACTGCTTTGGTTCCATTTCTACCACCCTTTGCCTTTGGTTTCTGTAATACAGCCATATACCATCTTTGTTTTCACATAGTTAATCTTATATAGGTACAGCTCATTGTCTTTAAATGAGCCAATACATTTCCATAATACATATAATATTATGCCACCTGGTTGCTTCAACATGCAAGATTTTGATATTGACCCGATGAGGCAACTGGGGATGAAGGAACAACAGACAGATATCAAGAAAAGCTAAGACTGGGTGGGCCACACCGTGTGATATGATGGAGATACATGTGCAGCATCTGCAAATCTCAGCACATTATTTAAGGGATCTTTGTAGAGGGGCATGAGTTCAAGTTCTCAGTGAAATCTCTGTGATAATATCTGAATGGTTATCAGAGATTGTATGTATTTTATATCTTCTTTTATTTTTCTTCATTTCACTTACTACCATCTATGTAGCATATATTCAATAGCTGTTCATTGGAATGATGGATTGTATAACTTGACTATGCTAACCTCAAGTTTTGTTGGCTTGTTATAGTCTCAGATTTGTTATAATTTTATATATTTACTTTGATAGTTCTGTATTTGTGCATTGAATGAGGTTTGGCACAGGATTGGGATTACTATGAGTTTCTGCCCAGGTTAGGCTGCACCTTGTCTCACTCTGTTATGCAGACCTATTTTTACTCTTTAAAAAAAAAGAAATGTACCTTTGAAACTGAAAAATAGTACAAATCAGGGATATTCTGCAGGTAATATCATAGTAACTGCTTCAGCAAGTTGCATATGATTGAATCATATGTGCAAGAGTGCGGAAAGTGACTTATTTATTTGATTATTCATTTTTCAGAATCTATTTCATTAATTATTTAAAAATTTCACACATATATACAATTTCTATTCCCTACTATACCTTCTATTCCCTGTGACATTCTTCCCAGTACATTTTTCCAACTTCATGGCCCTCCTCCTGCTTAGTGCACTTATTAGTTAGTGTTGTCTGATATTGACTCTCTTGTTGGCTTCTTCTTCTGCAAGTAACTGTAACTTCAGTGAGTTCATGAGTACTTGACTATGTTATGTCAGGAAAATAGTGTTTTACAGCATTTTTCCTCATCCTCTGGTTTTTACATTCTTTCTGCCTCTTCTTCTTGAGCCTTGGGGTTGTTGAGGTAGATGTCTTAATCTAGGCTGATCACTCAAGTCATTAATTTTAGCACTTTGTGCAGTTATAAATCTCTGTATTAACTTCTATTTATTGCAGAGATTTTTCTGGTCAAGAAGAGTAATTCAATAATCAGAATAACTTGTACATTTGATTTAAGCTATAGAAAGTTGCTTTGTCAGATAAGGCTCACAGATCTTATCCAGTAAGTCATGATTAAAGATATAACTCATATGTAAAGTTGAAAATTCAGGAGAACCTGTCAGAGGATATGAATTTAGTCATGACACAGGATATGTAAAACAAACACAATTACTAATTGTTTGAAGCAGTCATGATTTTATTTCAACTTAGTGACTGAACACAGACTGACAAATTGAATGCAGGGAATGCCTAGATAGTATTAAAAAATCAAGCACATGTGTTAGAAGTGAGAACAATTTGCAAATTTTGAAATGGAAAGATATTTAGACAGAATATTATGGAGTTTGTCAGAAACTATTTTTGGAATGTTATGTAAGGAACAATGTTTTGGGATGACAAATAATTTGGTACCCATGTATTTTATTGGTCTTTAATTTTTAATAACTCTTAATGCAGTGTTTCTACAAGCTAGTAGTATGTGATTATTACTGGAGTACTTGTTAAAGCAGACAAGGAGGGTTTTGCTTTATTTTTTGAAGCACTGTGCTTTACATGTCTTAGGGGACAATGATGTTGCTGCCTGCATTAACATGCTCTATGAGATATGGATCTGATGGAGAAGCAAAGTAGGAAAAGGAAGATAAAGACAGAATACTATGGTATTCTACAGCCTCCTTACAACGGGTTTGTGAAAAAACAACCATAGCTTCAGTCTTATAACCACCATAGTTACGCATAAAAGTAATTCTCTTTCGAAGACACAAAACTTCCAGAATCCATTATTTTTCTTTTTGAGGTACCCTATTTATTTTTGTGATGACCTTGAGAAGATTGTGATTGATTGGTGTTACATCTTTTCATTACACTTTTTGAATTACTTATGATTATACTAATAATTTATTGTCCCTGACTAGTTAATCTTTTAGGACAACCCTGGTTTTAGTCCCATAATATACAGTGACATAGAAAGTATAAAATCTAAATGATTATTAGAGTGCCAATTCTCATCTGAAGCACAGTAAGTAGTTCATAAATTTGAATATAAGACTATAGGTTGCATTGGCTAGGGAATTAGATAATGGCATTCTGACTTTTCCGTAAATTAAAAAAAATACTTGTTTTTAATGCATGTGAGTGTTTTGCCTGAATGTTTGTATATGTTCCTTATATGTGCCTGGTACATTCCTGAGGAAATGTAGAATTGGCTTATAAATGATTATGTGTCATCAGGTAGATGTAGAAAACCTAACCTGGGTCTTCTGAAAGACAAACAGGCACTCTTAATCACTAAGCCGTCTCTCAGCCCCATATTTGTTTTTTGTAAAGTGTGTGTAGGGAGGTGGAGGAATAGTGGGTTGATATGGGAAACACATGGTTCATACTTCAGCTAGAACAACTTATCAGTCTGGAACTGTGAAGCATCTGGATGTTGAATACTAGAAATATTTGATTTGTTATTAATCACAACACAGTCATCTATCACTAAGTAAAATATATTAACTTTTTGTGCACATGATATACTGGTAAGCTTGTAAACC
Source organism: Sigmodon hispidus (assembly GCA_004025045.1). Lineage (NCBI taxonomy): Eukaryota > Metazoa > Chordata > Mammalia > Rodentia > Cricetidae > Sigmodon > Sigmodon hispidus. The sequence continues at coordinate 30,924 of PVIH01011672.1, read as the reverse complement.
ATTTTTATTTACTTGTTTATTTACTTACCTCTCTCCTTCCCTTTGTCTCACCCTCCCTCTCTACCTTCTTCACTCCTATCTTTCTTTCTTGACAAGTTCTTACATTGTAATGTTGGTTGACCTGATTCTCCCTATGTAGAATAAGCTGTCCTTAAACCATAAAAATCTTTCTATCTCTGCCTCCTCAGTGCTGGGATTAGAGTGTTTCACTACATCCAGTTTTTTTGATTATACATTAAAAAAACTATTAATTGAAAGAAATCTCTGAAAAGCTTGACCAGTTTCCACTCAACAAATGAACAATGTATGGATGAACATTTAGATCACACATAAAGGTACATTTTATACTTTACTTATTTTCCACATTATTAAAATAATTTACTTAGTTTTTAGTTTGGTAGCTAATTATGAAATTAGATTTATCTGCTGTCAGCAGTTCTTTCTATATAAGACACATTAGAAGTATTTTTTAAAAATGGTAGTTTATCAGTCTTCCCTTTAAATCTTTAGAATTGATGTCTTTGTTCAGCTTCTGTAACAATATACTAGATACCAGATGCTTGTAATCAGCAGAAATTTATTTCTCAAAATTCTAAAAGCCAAGTCCAAACACAAAGTCGAAACACATTAGATGTCCTTGTGAGGCCTGTTTTCTGGTTTGTAACGGGCATTTTCTTACATCTTAAGGAGGTGGAAGGGCAATGCCATGATCCCAGGCTTGTTTTAAAACAGTTATAATGACAAGAAAGGAACCCCCCTCTCAATACCCCTAATTCATTATGGGATTACAGTGATGATTATTAATGTTTGGAAGACACAAGAAGTTATAGCATAATAATGAACTACAAGTTGGTTCTGAGAAGAGTGCATAAGTGCTTTTAGTAATAAGCCAGGTCGTAAGGAAAGCAAATTTTATGATAAAATCAATTGAGATTGTGTAAGAGAAAATTAAAATTTACTAAAAATGTTTTGAGAACTTTTCAAAAACAAAGTCCAAACCTAATGACTCTATATTGACTTCATAATTTACTTAAATGCCTTCATTTAAAAATTTCTTTAAATCTATCATGATGTGTAATATATAAAAAGGACATTATTGCCAAAAGGGGTACTCAGATATTTTTATATTGATCTTCACATTTTATTAGATATGTAAGGCAATAGACAATTATAACAATTAGTATTGGGTTGCATATTGGTAAGCACAGTACTGAAAATTTAAAATTTATAGTAGAATGTGTGACATTCAGTGTCATAGCATGTGGTTGCATTCCTTTTCATATGCAAACTTGACCATGATAAATACAAATACAGCATTATCTTATGTGTTCTTTTTAAATCTTTAATGTATTGAAGTAGCTTTAAAAAAATTCAGGCATAGATTGTATTTATCATCTTTGTTTATTTGAACTTACTCATCACATTCATAATGTTTGTAGAACATTCCTAACTTTGGGCCATTATTAAACTTAGAAGTGACACTAGCCTTCCCACAGAGAATTGTCAGCACAAGAATGCTGATAGCCTGATCTTCTAATATAAAATCATAGGTTTGGAAGGTGAAGAAAGTGACCTTGAAGTCTTCCCTTTGCTGTCTCTTGTATTCTCAGAAGTCAACGCAATTCTTACTGTAAGGCGAGCAAGGCCACTTGCTCTTCACCTTTTTCTGTTGGAGATCAAACCTCCATTAGAAGAGTATTGAAAACTGCCATGAGCATAGCTGCAAGAAGGTTATCTGTGTTAGAATACTAGTATGTAGCTCCCAAGCTTATTTTAAAGTTATGGTGAGTGCTTTCATAAACAAACATATGATGGTGTACATTTGGACCTGAAGTCATTGATCCTTTAGCCATTGATTAGATCAGCAAGCACCACTAATATCCAGCTCTAAAATACAAATAGCAAATAATTTGGCCAAATAGAAAAGAAAGAGAGCATAAACTATCAAATGGCATAATTGGCCCATTAAGTATTATTAATGGCTTGGTGATCAGGAGCTTAGTACTTTAGCCAGTGACAAATGAACAAAAGGAGAATCATAAGTAGTCATGTTAATAAATACACTGGTGAAAGAACAAAAATGTGACAAAAAATTGACACTTAATCCAAGTTTGTTTTATTTGTTTTTGTTTATTATCTATTTATCAACATCTATTACTATATAAAAGACACATTTGTATTGAAATTTCTTTAAAAAGATACAGCATTAAGAATTTCTTAAAGGGAGAAACTTGATAAACACAGCCTCAAATTTAACAATAGTTGTAGTTAGTTTGTTCTTATATAGGCATATTAAATACTAAAAAATAACTATTCTCTGTGTCTCTTTTTTATGGAACATAAAAAGTAAAATCTAAGGCACCTTAAGCCAGGTTAGGCTCAGCTACAGATGAAGAAAGCACACTAGGTCACAGCTAACGCCCAAGGATGCACTATGGCCACCACAAATTCCTGCTAAATAACCCTTCTACAGTCAAAGCAGAAGTTGTTTTTTTTGTTCATTTTTTTCTGTATGTATGTGTTTTAAATCACTTTATTCACCCATTATCTTTAAATGAAATAAGAATACTTTTGCTTAAAGTCTGCTAATGATTGAGTATATCCCCTGCTTACCCTTCTGGGTTTGTGAGACCTTGCTCATGAGGATATCTAGACTCAAATGGCGGGGCAGGAGAAAATAAAGCTATGATTAAGAACTTAAGAGAATATTACATGTGGAAAACCTGGAGCAATCTGTCAAGGGACAGCTTTTAGAGCTTATTCTGTAGGCATACACCCTTTTCATTCAACTTTCAATTAGCTAGATACCTGCAGAAAGATCAGATATTTCAGGTTGATTTTAGTCTAACAAATCTCTGTACCTAGTATATCTAAAGACAGCATCATCTACATATAAGTAACATTATACAAAATAAGCAGTTGTAATTTTTTATATGTTTAGGAATGTATATGCTTATGTGATGTGTGTGTGTCTGTGTAAAACAATTGAAAAACAGAACATCAGTCTAAGAGAAAGCCGGGGTACATGGGAAAGGTTGGAGGAAAAAGGCAAATTGAAGAATAAAGTAGTATTCTGTTTTAAAATAATTAAAAAGAGTTCACCAATTTAGAAAAAGATTCAACAAATTCAAGTATTGTGTGAACTCTGCCTGCCTCCCTGACATGTATATTTCTCAGCTAGCCCAGCAGAGCTAAAAATATATTTGGACAGTTGTTACAACTTAATTCCATTAAGATATGATGGTATTCCAATCATAAACATTAGAACATTCAAAATTTCTTCTTTAGATATTTTGGTTAAGAAATCTTTATTTTTTCATTTTTTCTATAATCAAACATAAATTCAGTGTCTTGCCATCTTCAAAGGGGTATAAGAGATCAAATATTGTGTTTTTTCCTTTTTATTTTTCTGAAATCACTTCCCCAGGATTTGAGGAGTTCATAGACAATACATATACTTTCTACAAATTTGTCTGTGGAATGTTTCACCTCACTCATAAGCTGAACCCCTTCTGAAGTCTCCTTGTGCTGTTTCTGGATGAAGGATTTCCATGAAGTAATATATTTTTGCCATGCGGAAATACAGGTATAAAATACATTGCAATAACTTCTTGGAGGGTCATGAAACAAGGTTAACATTTACATAGAAATTGAATAAAATTTTAAAGACTGTAAGATCAGTTAGAGTTTCCACATTACATATCTGGATCTGTTTGTACTCTGTTGACTCTTGATGAATGTATACATACGTTACATCTCCCTCTCTACTGCAATTTTAGTATCTTTATGTCAACATTTCATTCAGGGACCATCCCTGAGAGACAAATTCTATTTGTAATGGAGATTGCCCTTTGAAGAGGGTAAGAACTCCTTTTCTAATTTAAAAAGAACTTCACTATTGAAGGAGAGTTCCTCTACAAACTGTCAGCTGCTTAAAGTTCTTGGCTGTTGGAAAGAGATGTTTCTTCAGTATTAAGTGAACCCACAGTTTAATTGGCATCAGGTACTTCTAATATGACTTTACACACTTGTTCAAATGAATTTTAGAATCATGGGACATGAAGATAGAGACTATTCTAGAGTACTTACAGTGCAAACCTGTAAGTTTATTATTACCCCTAGAGAGGATGAGAAGGATAGAAAATTGGAGAGTATATAACTCAGGCTTGGCTGTGTCACACCCACATTCTTTAAAAAGTGTGTACAAATTTCTATTGTTGACTTATTGTGCAAAAGCATCCAAAAATAAATCTGTTGGTAAATTACATTAAAACCAAGAACATTCATAAGGAAAATTACAGGTGATATTGTTATATTTTTCTCTGTCATTCTGTTTTTTTATCTCCTTTGACATTTTATTCTGATTCACTTGTGTTTGTTGTACATTCAGGCTTAGACCTTAGTTGTTTAAATGTTTTGACTATTGTTTTAGGTGTAAGTTTACCATTTTGTCTCTGTCTTAAGATGAATAACTTCCTTACTATTATTCCACAATAATAGCTGTTTTTGAAAGTAATGCTAAAATTTAGTCCTTTTTTTTCAGAACAGTGTAAAAATATGCTGTTATTACAGAAATTAATTATTACAGAAATTAAATATGTCCAGGGAATATATAATAGAGCAATGTTTCTATATTTTATTGTGCAGCCATTTACCAAAAGATCTGATTAAGATTCTGAATTATTGAGTCAGAATGAGGCCTGAGATTCTGCATTTCTATTGTTTCTAGGATACTATTGTTGCTTCTGGTACTTTAATCATAACCCAGGCAACAGGGTGACCATTGTAATAGTCAAAATGTTTATTTTTTTTAGAAGACATGAATATTTCAGCATGAAAGATTAAAAAATTGGGACTTTCAACAGAGGTAATTTGATAATTTGTTAATTAGCCAGGTAATAATCTGGCTGAAATGTCTGTGAGTCAGGTCCATAGGGAAGCTCCTTTGAGCTTGCTCTATGAGATTCTTGAAGTTTAAACACAGTGAGTTTTGCATTTCAAAGTTTATTCATAAGCTCAGGATTTTCAATTGCTTCTCATTGTACTCTCTCTGCCCCCAAAATATATATTAAGTTTTCTTGGCACAAGATCCTTGTTTTCTGCCTTCAAAATATCAACATATTTATAATTACAATATGTCTATATTTCTTAGTTTTTAGAATCATAGATTCTAGTTAGAGAGTTGGATTTTCTTTGTACTTTTCCCTGCACTCTCTCAATCTCCCTTTTTTATACTTATCTGGCACATAATGTGTGATGTGTTTTTTAATGCTCTATTAATTATTCTTTCAGAAACAATCAAAACCTTAATCTCTTAGTCTGTATTGTAGACTGTATTTCCTAGTGAGGATTAATTCTGACTAGGATACTGCTGAGTATCTCTAGAGGTGTTTTGTATATCAGTAAGTACATTAAACTCTCAATCGATGAATGTATAGTTAGTAAGTGTTCATATGTTTTACTTGCCTTGGCTCTTTGAGGTAATTCTCTTCCATGATATTTTTTTATGATATAAGGTTAATATATAGAACTTTGGTAATTTTTCTCCTCTAGCCTTTGACAATACAAGTATTAGCTCATTAAATAGCAATGCATAATTTTGAAAGTAGGAGAATAACACTTTTTTGACAATAATATACAGTCTTAGTTAAGATTACTTTTGCTGTGAAGAGACACCATGACTTGAGAACTCTTATAAAGAAAAAAACATAATCAAGAGGGCTTGCTTACAGTTTCAAAGGTTCAGTCTATTATCTTTATGGGAAGCATGGAGGCCTACAGGCAGACTTGGTGTTGCAGGGGTAGCTAAGTGCAGGTGGAAGTTTCTGTCCTGCCAGCAAGTCCAAAAGATCCAGAAGCCTCTTTCCAAATAATTGACTCAGTGGTTTATATTAATTATAAATGCTTGGCCAGTAGCTTAGACTTAAAAAAATCTATAGAATATGGCATTTAAAGCTTTTTAATAACTTAGACTTTTCTTGGCAATGAGACATGTCTGCTCCTGATAGTACCAATTACTTCAAAGATGATGATGGGCATCAAAGACACTCTGTACGAAGTTTGTTTTATTTTTGTCAAAACTGGCCTATTGGGCAAGAAACTTCCCTTACCCTCAACTGTTGAGATTCAACACAGTGTTCAATCTGGACTAGCAGGACATAGAGAAAAGTAACAAGTCAGGGTTAGACAGTCCTTCAGATTCTCCTGTCTGAAGAAAGTCTGTCAGATATTTTAGGCCTATAAGCCAAAGTTGGATGCCTCAATATTGCAGAGAAATTTTGGGTGACTCTCCAAGGGCCCTTCTAGGGTCCTTGATGAAGTTGAAAGGTGGATATTTATTATTATATTTTTCTTTATTTTTAATATAGTTAATTAGACATAAAACTTTAGATTCACAAAAATAAGAAAGGTAATTACTTTCTCTATTTTGCTGAATACAAATGGATTATATACTGTTACTGTAATTCATGCTGAGTAACTTTTGTTGCATATAATATTACTATGTTAAAGTTAACATTTTTCTTTCTAATTAGACAAAAGAAGAAATGCTGTGGAATAATCCTCTTGCACACTGTAAAGACTTGTCACTTGACTCAACTTAATAAATGCTGATTGGCCTGTAGATATGCAGAAAGTATAGGTGGGGTGACCATACTAAGAAGGCTGAGAAGAGAAAAGGTGGAGTCACTAGTTGCCAGTCAAGTGATAATGTTGGACTCAGAAAATTTACCCAGCAACAGGGCCGAACATAGGTAAGACTTGTGGGTTAATTTAAGTGTAAGAGCTAGTTAGTCATAATCCTGAGCTGCTAGTTGAGCATTTATACTTTATATGAAGACTCTAAGTCATCTATTTGGGAAGCAGCTGCAGGATATTCGGGATTTGTTGGTGGGAAAGAAACTTTCATTTACAGCTTGCTGCCAACAAGAAGTCAACTGACAGTCACACTGAGAGAAGCTTGAGCTAAAGAGACCTCAGTGCCCACCCTCACAGCAAAACACTTCCTCTAAGGCCATACCTCCTAATAGTGCTACTCCCTTTGGGGACCATTTTCTTTCAAACGACCACATTTCCTCTTCATCATGCCAGTACTACATATGAAATTACAAATTTTCTTTTCTTTGTCTACCACATATTAGAGCATACATTTACATTTATGCAAATTTTCTTCCAGTGCTGCTAGGAGAGAAAGGTTGAGAGTTATGGTTGGTAATTTATTTTTGAAATTTGAGGTACATTTTCTTGTGTCAAACTGTGAAAGAATAAGTATAATAAAAATTTTGGGTCACAATACAGATCTTTTGTGTGCTTATTATTTAAGTGATAGAATTTATTCTTTTTTAATCATCTACTTATTTTTCAACATGTACTGTACAATAACATTATTTTGCTTAGTTAGCAATATAGACTTGCCTTCTAGGAGCCAAAGCTCAATCTCTCTCTTTCTATATCTCTGCAAATGTGTTATATATAGTAACCGAGTAGCAACAATCACCACAACAAATCATTATAAATTGGGTTGAGAGGATTAGAAATGCATAGTGGTGATCTTAGTTGGATCTCTAGGAAAATTATATATGGAAAGATTTTGAGTAAAGACCTAAGATGTGGTGAGGGTTGACATGCATGAGTGTTGATCAGTCAATAGTTGGCAGTCAGATTCTCTGAACACACAGAAGATTAAGAGCCTTCAGTTCAACAACCCACTAGGATCTGACAAAGAAGTAAGCAAGAGTGAATTGAGAAAACAATGGGCAAACACCAGTGCAAGAATATATACAATAATACAAAGATCAACAAGACACCACCAGAAGAAGCAAGTGGTCCTATAGCTTCAAGACCTGAGCTTAACAATGAAGAGGAAACAGAAGGAAATGACCTTAAAAACAGCTTTATGAAACTAATAGAAGCCCTGAAAGAGGATATAGAAAACTCCTTAAAGAAATAGAGAAAATACAAACAGAAAATTAGAAGAGATAAACAAATCCCTGAAAGAAAATAAAGAAAACCAAGAAAAAGAAAACAAACAAGTGAAAGAAATATTCCAGAAATTAAAATGTGAAATAGAAGCAATAAAAAAGACACAAACTGAGACAAAGCTAGAAATAGAAAACCTGAAAAAAAAGCTGAAATCACAGACTCAAGCATAATCAACAGAATCCAAGAGATGGGAGAGAGAATCTCTGGAGTGGAAAACTCAATAGTAGAAATAGATAAGTCAGTCAAGAAACCACTAAGCCAAAAAGCCATAACACAAAATGTTCAAAATTTGAGATACCTTGAAGGGACCAAATTTGAAAATAATAGGAAGAGAAGAAGGAGAAGAATATCAACTCAAAGGCACAGATATTGTACTCAATAAAATCACAGAAAAACATTTTCCCAACCTAAAGAAGGAAATGTCTATAAAAATACAAGAAGCTTACAGAACACCAAATAGATTAGACTCCTCTCCTCCACAAGTCTGCTCACCACATAATAGTCAAGCCACAAAACACATAGAACAAAACATACAGGACAAAGAAAAAAATTTAAGAACTGCAAAAGAAAAGTGCCAAATTACCTATAAAGGCAGACCCCTCAAAATAGCACCTGACTATTCAATGGAAACAATGAAAGCAAGAAAGTCTTGGTCAGAAGTTATACAGAAACTAAAAGAGCATGGCTGCCAACCCAGACTGCTATTCCCACCAAACTATCAATTACCATAGATGGAGTAAGCAAGATATTTTACAACAAAATCAGATTTAAACAATACCTATCCTCAAATCTGTCCCTTCAGAAAGCAGTAGAGGGAAAACTCCAAACTAAGGATCCTAGATACATCCATGAAACCACAAACAGTTGATAATCACATGGAAGAAAAGTCCAAAGAAGGGAAATACACACAATCTACCACCAAAAATAACAAGAAATAACAACCAGTCGTCATTTTAACAAGCTTTAATAACAATGGACTTAATGCACCTATAAAAAGACACACCCTATCATGATGGATACAAAAACAGAAGCCATCCTTTTGCTGCATAGAAGAAACACACCTGAACTTCAAAGAGAAACACAGGCTCAGAGTAAAGGGTTGAGAAAAGATTTTCCAATCAAATGGCCCCAACAAACAGCTGGTGTTGCCATCGTAATATCTAACAAAGTAGACTTCAAACTAAAATTAATCAAAAGAGAGGATGGACATTACTTATTCATCTCAGAAAAATTGATCAAAATGAGATTTCAATCCTGAATATTTATGCCACTAATATAGGGGCACCTACATAGGTAAAAGAAACACAACTAAAGCTCAAACCCCACATCAAATGTCACATTCTAATAGCAGGAGACTTCAATACCCCACTTTCACCCTTAAATTGGTCAACCAGACAAACAGAACAGAAAAAAATAAGGGATCTAACAGAGGTTATGATTCAAATGGACATAAAATATCAAATGGATATTCCAGAAGTTCTACCCAAACACAAAGGAATAAAAATATTTCTCAGTACCCCATGGAACTTTCTCTAAAACTGACCACATACTAGATTATAAAGGAAATATAAAATAATACAAAAAATGGGTATAACTTCTTGTACCATATCAGATCACCATGGTCAAAAGTTAGATTTCTACAACATCAAAAATCACAGAAATCCTAACAACTCATGGATACTAAACATCACTCAACTGAATCAACTCTGAGTCAAGAAAGAAAAGAAGAAAGAAATCAAAGACTTCCCAAAATTTAAAGAAAATAATCATGACATACTCAAACTTATGGGACAGAATGAAAGCATTCTTAGGGGGAAAATTAATAGCACTAGATGCCTACACAAAAAGACTAGAGAAATCTCATACTGGCGACCCATCAACACAGCTGAAAGCCCTAGAACATTTAGAAGCAAACTCACCAAGAAGGAGTAGATGGCAGAAAATATCAAACTTAAAGCTGAAATCAATACAAATTGAAATAAAAAAAAACAATACAAAGAATCAATGAATCAAAGAGTTAAATCCTTATTCAAACTAACAAGATAGATAAACCCTTACTCAAACTAACCAAAAATCAGAGAGAGTATCCAAATTAACAAAATTAGAAATGGAAAGGGGGACATAACCACAGATCTCCAGGAAATCCAGAGAATTATCCGGTCATACTTTGAAAATTTATACTCCACAAAAATGCAAAGCATAAAAGAAATGGACAGGTTTTTGGACAGGAATCATTTACCAAAATTAAATCAAGATCAGATTAAATACCTAAACAGACCCATAACCTTAAAGGAAATTGAGGATGTCATTAAAAGTTTCCCAAGTAAGAAAGCCCAGGCCCAGATGGCTTCAGTGCAGAGTTGTACCAGATATTCAAAGAAGAGCTAATACTAATACTCCTCAAACTGTTCCATAGAGTAGAAACTGAAAGAATATTGTCAAACTCTTTTGATGGGGCCACAATAACTCTGATATGCAAGCTACTCAAAGACACAACAAAGAAAGAGAATTACAGACCAGTTACCCTCATGAACATTGATATAAAAATTTCAACAAAATTCTGGCAAACCAAATACAACAATATATAAAGAAACGTCATTCACCATGATCAAGGAGGCTTCATCCCAAAAATGCAGGGATGGCACAACACGCAAAAAACTGTAAATGTCATCTATCATATAAACAAATTGAAGGCAAAAAAAACCAGGTGATCTTCTTCTTAGATGCAGAAAAGGCCTTTGACAAAATCTAACACTCCTTTATGATAAAAGTTCTAGAGAGATCAGGAATAAAGGGAAAATATGTAAATATAATAAAGGTGATATACAAGATGCCGATGGTCAACATCAAACTAAATGAAGAAAAATTCAATTCAATCCCACTAAAATCAGGAACTAGACAAGGCTGTCCTCTCTCCCCTTGTCTACTCAAAATAGTTCTCGAAGTTTTAGCTATAGCAATAAGAGAACAAAAAGGATTAAGTTAATAAAAATTAGAAAAGAAAAAGTGAAACTATATTTTCAGATAATAAGACTGTATGTGTAAGTGAACCACAAAATTCTCCCAGGGAACTTCGACAGCTGATAAACACCTTCAGCAATGTAGTAGGATACAAGATTAACTCAAAGAAATCAGTATTTCTCCTATACATTAAAGATAAAGGAGCTAAAAAAGAAATAAAGGAATCATCAGCTCTTATAATAGCTGAAAATGGCATTAAATACCATGATGTAACTATAACCAAAAAAGTAACAGATCTTTATGACAAAAGCTTTAAATCACTGAAGAAAGAAATTGAAGAGGATATCAGAAATGGAAAGATCTCCCATGTTCCTGGATAGGTAGAATCAATATAGTAAAAATGGCAATTTTAGCAAAAGCAATGTATAGATTCAATGTACTTCCTATCGAAATTCCAACACATTTTTTACAGACCTTGAAAGAACAATTCTCAATTTCATTTAGAATAACAGAAAAGCAAACCAAAACAATTTTGCTCAACAAAAGAATCTCACGAGGCATCATCATCCCAAATTCAAATTATACTATAGAGCTACATTAATAAAAACAGCCTGGTACTGGCATAAAGACAGACTTGTGGGTCAACAGAATTGAATTGAGCACCCTGATATTAACCCACATATGTATGAACACCTGGTTCTTGGCAATGAGGCCAAAAATATTCAGCAGAAAAGATAGTATCTTTTACAAATGGTGTTGGTATGACTGGATGGTAGTGTTTAGAAAAATGCAAATGGTTTCAAAACTGTCACCTTACACAAAACTCAAATCCAGGTGTATCAATGACCTCAACATAAACTCATCTACACTGAACTTGATAGAAAAGTAATTGGGAAATACCCTCCAACGCATTGGCACAAGTGAACACTTCCTAAATATAACACCAGTAGCACAGACACTAAGAAAAACAATATGTGGGACCTCCTGAAACTGAGAAGCTTCACAGTCAATAAGACAAAATGACATCCTATATATTGGGAAAATATTTTCACTAACCCTACAAATGACCGAGTATTGATCTCTAAAACATATAGAAAAGTCAAGAAACTAGAGCCCAAAACCCTAAATAACCCAATTAAAAATGGAGTTCAGAACTAAAATGGGAATTCTCTGCAGGAGAATTAAAAATAGCTGAAAAGCACTTGAAGAAGTGCTCAGCATCTTGAGCCATCAGAGAAATGCAAATTAAAACAATGTTGAGATAACCCCTTACTCCTGTCAGAATGGCTAAGATTAAAAACACAGAAGACAGCCTATGCTTGAGAGAATGTGGAGTGAGGGGAACACTCATTCATTGTTGGTGGGAGTGTAAACTTGTTCAGTCTCTTTGGAATGCAGTTTGGTGGTTTATCAGAAAACTGGAATTCAATCTCCCCAAGGATCCAGCAATACCTCTTTTAGACATATACACTAAAGACACATATTGGTATTCCAAAAGCATTAGCTCAACTATCTTCATAGCAGCCTTCTTCATAATAGCAAGAACAGGAAACAACCTAGATGCTCCTCAACTGAAGAATGGATTAACAAACTTGGTACATCTACACAATGGAGTACTACTCAGCAGTAAGAAAAAATGGTATCCTAAAATTCACAGGCATATGGATAGAAGTGGAGAATAGTCTCCTGAGAGAGGTGTCCCAAACCCAGGAAAAACAAAGATAAGCAAGGGATATACTTACTCATTAGTGGAAAAAAATATAAAAGATGCCATCGTATACAAGATCTCAAGGCTAGAACATAGCTAAATGACACAGTGACACAGTGCTTCACTTCTGTACTGATGTCCTCTGGCAGGGGTGTGGGTCTGGAAGGACTTGTTTTCTTTAAGGGGCTGGCAACAGGGAATTTAATTATGCTCCAGTAAGTAAATGAGCAGCATGAATTGTCTTTTTTTTTTTTTTTTTTTTTTTTTTTTTTTTTTTTTTTTTTTTTTTTTTTTTTTTTTTTTTTTTTTTTTTTTTTTTTTTTTTTTTTTTTTTTTTTTTTTTTTGTAAATGGGGAGATTATAAGAGTTGGTCTGAAACTGAGAGGACTTATTATTGAGTTTGATGGGGTGCATGATGTAAAATCACCAAATAATAAATACAAATATTATGCACGAAAATAATAGTGGTTGTTTGAGACTGCTTAGTTTTGTTCTCTCTGCATCAATCGAGCTTGCTCTCTTCTAGTCTAGCTCTATTTCTTCTTCCAGCCTCCTTTGTCCTTTCTTACAGTCCACCTTGCTGAATCTCTGAGACAGTGCCTCCAACTAGAATGTTCTTTATCCACCTCACTCCTAGAGGATTGCCCTTTTCATGGCAACTGTGTTATTAGTTCCTTGATGGAAACTTTGTGTCTTTGTTCTCTTTTATTTTTTGCCCACCTACTCTCGTAGGCTTTCTATTGCTGTGATAAGGGGCCATAACTAAAAGTAACTTGGACAGGGTTAGTTTCATCTTTCATTTGTAGTCTATCAGTCAGAAAAAACAGAGAAGAGACTCAAAGCAGAAAGCTAGAGGGAGGAACCGATGAAGAGGAGATGGAGAAACACTGATCATTGGTTTGTTCCCCATGGCTTTCTAAGTCTACTTTCTTATAGCACCCAAGATTGCCAGTCCAGGGATGGCATTACCCATAGTGAGCTGGTTTCGCCATATCAATCATCTATTAAGAAAATGTACCACAGCTTTGCCAATAGAAAAATTTAGTGAGGACATTTACTCAACTGAGTTTATTGCTTCCTAAACATCCTTGACTTATCCCAAGTTGATGTAGGCAACAAACCCCCTATGTTATTTTTTAAGATGGTTACTACTGGATTCAAAGTTCTATATAGAAGTAGACATTTTCTAATAACTAAAGGAAGACATTAGAAAAAATGATTAATGGTAATTTTTATGTTGTCATAGTTTCTGAGGTCATGCGTCCTATTCTTAACAAAGAATAGGATTTTTATTACATCTGTAATAAAGTAATGGCCCATATCAAACGTTGTAGCAAGGTATGGTAATTTTTTTTAATTCATTCCTTTTGTTATGCTTGTGGCTTTGCTGAACTGATCCATCATTAACATGCATAATTTAGTATTGTCTTCTGGCACAGTGTGATGCAATCTGTGTTTCTGACAGATTTGTCTTAGTCTTCGTCTTGGTTTTTTCAGCTGTCTGCTTTCCTGAATTTTGCTTATCCAAGCATTTCATTTGTCACAGTGCTTGCCACTGTCATGGCATTTGTCTTTATCCTCAGTCATTAGTTTCCTATGCTCTATCTTAATCCCATTACAAGGCTTGTTCATTCTATTTTTATTTGTCACAGTATCTATTTTCGTAACAGATGTAGTTGTCAGAACATCTTTACTCTCATTCTTGATGTCACTTGTGCATTGGATGTCAGATTTAGTCTTGGGTGCTATTCTGGATATCTCTGGACAGTTGTAAGTCACTTTTATTATTCTAATAATATTGAATCTTTTTTTCCCACCTTCACAGTGAAGAATAATTACATTTTTTCATATTTTTATGTCTTTTATAATGTTAGTGACTTGCCTTGTTTCTGAGGGTCACAGATTTAGAAGGCCAGATCAGTGGCACAAGGTGAGTGACTGCAAATTTATAAATGCTTGCTCTGAACACCTGTGTTTAGGAAGCTAAGCAACAGTATTTGCTTAGGATTATATGAAGATTTTTTTAGAGGCCTGATTGTGTGTCCATCATGTACATTTTACTATCATATTCTGCCCAATAAGGATTTTATTTCTATTTAAAGTTAGTACACTCCTATTCTGAACAAAATATAGATAGTATATTTTATTATTTTTGCTCTTCAGTGGTAGAATGATATTGCAAAGCAAAAGAAGTCTATTCAAAATGTATTGATGGTCTTCAAAAACTTTACTAAGCAGTGTATGCAGGAAAAGCTGCCGTGAATGTTAACAGAAGAGTTCATTTTGCAAAATAATGTTTTCCTTTACAATCCTGTCTCAGATGTAATCATCAGACATTTACTTCTCTAATAACTTAAAATAATAAAAGCAGGAAATGAATTTTAACTTACTAAAAGATGAAAAGAAAACATTGATTGGGAATTGTGAGTCATGTTTCAGAAGAATCAGTTACTTACTGCTTTCTTAAGGCACATTTAATTCATAGTTTGTGAAAGAAAATGAAGTACATGTAACACTGGGAATTCTTTAAGCCGGGGAAATGTTTTGTGCTCCATCAAATGTTTTATTACCAGACCTTACAGAATTTACATCCTCTCTCTCTATCACATGATTAAAAATTGATCTGAACTAGGTAGTTTTTGTGTTTTATCAGTTTTAGTTTTTAAACTGGGAATATTAGAATATCAGTCACTGATAGAAAATGATTAGCCCTTATCATAAAGTCTTAGGAATCAAGGATATTAAGAGAGATGGAATTCTTAACAGTAGAGTATTTCTAATGTCATCATGCATCATCAATTCTAATTTTTATGCAATTTGAACTATTAGGGGTGCATTATCATGATAAAATTACAGTTTGTTTATTAGGTTGTAGGTTTTTGAGAGCTGATTAGCAACAGCTATATTGACTTTTCAATATTAAAGAGAATTCTTTATGTTTACACTGTGAAGTGATGGGATAATCAAAAGCAGTTTATACAGGATGTTCATGTATGCATTGAAATGTTGGTACCCAAAATAACAAAACAAATAAACAAATAAGAACGAACCACCACTGCCACCACCACCAGCAAGCAACTTGTTGGAACCTTCAGACATTTTCTCTAATATTTTGGAATTAATCTTTTCATTAGACTTTCCAAATGGATTTTCTTTGCTTATATGATATGAGTTGGGTAGATCGAGAGCTGGCTACAAGCCAGAGAGGTACATGGATTTTATTTTTACAGCATTAGAAATGCTTAGTGTTAGTTTTTTATTATGGTGAAATACTTCATACTGGTACTTTTAAAATAAGCTGTCTTTAACACAAGATTTACAGGGTAAAAAACTTGAAGATTAAGTAGGTCTAGAGGAGTTCCTGTTGGCTACTGTGTCATAGTATCAGGAATGTGTGGGAAATGAAGTTACCACATGGTGGGTTGGAGAAATCAGGAAGTGGCTTGCTCTTTGAAATTATCCTTTTCCTCCTGAGAACTTAACAGGAAGAAATACTCTAACCTCTGTGAACAGCACCCTCAGAGTCTCAAACACTCCCACTCATTCCTACTTTATAAAATTCCACATCTCCCAAAACACAAAATCTTGAAGGATACATAAGAAATAAATAACCCAGAGCATTTGGGATTGGGAAGAGAAACACAGAGACAGACTTGTTAGAGCTGAGTTAGAACTGTTACCTGGAAATGCAAGATAAAATAAACTATTTCCCCCTAGTTTGTTTTGGTCATGGTATTTATAACAACAAAAAAACATAACTAGAGCATATCAAGTGTTGATCTCTTGCCTCTACAGACATGATGTATTTAGGAATACATACATGCATACATACAGACACACCCCAAAACCATTAAGAAATAAGATAAAATTCTATGACAACAAATAAGAATAAGACTGAAATTGAACAAAACTGAAAAGTTTTATAGGTAGTTATATAATTACCTTTAAGGATCAAGCATTTCTTGCTTTACAGCATACTAATTAAGTGAAAAGGGTGATTGTTGTAGAAATGAGAATCATGGGGAGGAAACAATAACAAGAAAAAAGGGATCTTAGAATACTGTGGAGTTGGCAGGTAGTGAAAACTGAGCATGGAGAACCTTTTCTGCCTCATTAATATTTTGTCTTTATTATAAGAATCATGGTACATGATGGTTTTTATCTGGTGTCCTTTAAGTTCAGATTTGTGATCAAATACAGTTCAGTGAAAAGGTTATGCTAATTTATTATGACAACATCACTAAAAATGGAAGAAAAGTAAATGAGGTTGAAATATATTTAGAAAGTCAACTTAATAGACTAAAGCCGATAAATAAGATCTCTTTGCTGTGTGCGTGCGTGTGTGTGGTGTGCAGAGAGAGATAAAGGTATAGAGAGTTATAGAAAGATATAGAAAGATTTAGAGAGCTTATTTGTTTATTCCCTCCTGGTATATTACTTGTCAAAAAGAGATAGATAATTTGCTTTAAGACAAAATGAATGATCAATATTGAGCAGTGTAGAATTTTTAGTATGAGTATTTCAGATGTTGCCATGATGTGATATTTGTTTCTTATGGAAATGGAAGATAATTAATTGCTTGAACTTTTATCCTTAATCATAAATGGACTGGTTACTGAGGATGGCCAAATTCCTTAGTTTTCTAGAAATTGTGTAGAGAAAATAATACATTATGAAGTTAGTTAAATTCAACCAGAAAGGCACTTTGAATATTTATATAAGTAGCAGACATATACTGTTGAAGCATATACTTAATATATCAGCTATCCTTTTTTGAGAATTTTTTAAATATCAGGAGCCTAAGCTAAACACTTGCATATAGCATCTCATTATTAAATAAAATACTGGTAATTTATATGGTTTATAAAATACTGGTAATTTATGGTAAAGGAAGTGTAGAGTTGAATGAAATATGAATGTTTTAAGTAAAATGCATTAATGATGTTTTACTGGGATGCTAAACTGTACTGAGAAGTTAGAATTTTTTGGGGGCCCTCAACCAGCTTCTCAAATAAAGACACAAAGAGATATTATTAATTATGAATGTTTGGTTTAACTTGCACTTATCTAACTAGCTTTTTAAACTTAACCTGTTTCTATTCATCTACATTTTGCTTCAGGACATTTACCTTTATTTTATTCTGTATGTTCTACATTTCTGCTTCTACATGTCTGTTTGTCTGCCTGACTTCTTTTGCCCCTTTTTCTTTTATCTCTGAGCCTAAATTTCTCATTCTATTTATTCTCTTTGCCTGGAAGTTCTGCCCTTATGTCCTCCCTTGCTTTTGGGCACTCAGCTTTTTATTACACCAATCAGGTGCCTTAGGCAGGCAAGGTAAAATAGCAACATATCTTTAAAAGAGCAACACATCTTTACATCATTAAACAACACCTGTAACATATTTTTACATAATTAAACAAATATTCCACAACATAAACAAATAATACACATTTTACATAGTTAAACAAAAACACCTAACTTTATATTATTAAACAAATACTCTGCAACATGTTCTTTCTTTTAATCTAAAATAGAAAGGTTTTAGCTTTAACATAGTAAAAATATATACAGTAAGAGCAACAATCAAGCAAGAATTTTGTTTATAATAGGAAGTCCATTTGTATTCAGAAAATTGAGAGAAAATACCCCATTATGTATCCTATTCTGGTAGGTCCAAAGTTGTGCATCTAATTCACTTTCTATACTAACTATACCAACCCCTAATTTCTTTTTAGACCTCAAGACATTTTCTCAGTTTAATAATTTAATCTTTTATGTTTCTCAACCTTATAAACTTTATATATCTTGTATATTTCTTTCTAAATTTGGTAGCAAGGAAAAGTACAACTAATTCACCTTAAACTCCATCAGAAACCTGAAAACTATATAATATTACCTGTGTAAACTGAAAGTCAAAACAAGCATTTTCCAAAACTATAGAAATGTTAGAAGCAGATGGCTGCTTGAATAGTTACCCAAGGTTTATCCATCTCACTGGGGTATCTATCATTGGCCTAGAGGCCTAGATTATCTGACAAACTTTTCTGTGAAGCAGGAATTTTGAAGAATTGTCCCACCTTGTCTTGGAAAAGTTTGTGAGTCTTTTCTCTACTTGTCTTGCTTGTCCAGTTCGTACAGTATACTGTCTGCAGTCTTGGCAAGGGCAGTTTTTTGCACAAATGGCTAGCTTTGTCATAATAAAAGTGAGCTCCATGTGGAGGTTCGTTTTGTTGCCCATCATACATTTATGAAGTAGTTTGGTGCTGTCAGAAGCAGATATATATCACTATCATGAAATGCTCTAGATTATTAAACATTTTAATTGCCATATACCAGAGGTCTCTAAATCATTTGAAGATTACCTGTCTATCTAAAATATCTCTTTTTAACTTGAAAACATACCTAACATGACTATACTTTGTATTTTTATAGTGGATAACTACTAATCTATATTTTTTTAATTACCCTAAACAGTTTGTAATAATATTTTATATTATATTTTAAAATGAGCTGCATAGGTACAATACTTTAAGCAGAGTAGAAATATGCATATGATATAACAAAATAGCCTTAAATATGCATCAATATGTAAAAATTTATATCCTCTTGGGAATATGAACATTGTGTTCTTTACACAGCTTCCTATTGTCTAGGGGTGACAGCATACCCAGGGGAACCTGAGAAAATTGCAATACTGGCAAAAGTCCTAAAAATAGCAATTATGATATTTGTTGTCCAGTCTCTGTGTAATGGGAAAGTGCAAGGCTTATTTGAATTCTGGCTAGAATTTGTGTGAAACTGGACTATCATAGGAAGCAGACTGGAAAGTTTTCTGAGTTCAGTACTTTGAGAAAACTGCAACAGAGCAGCACCCTGAAAGGCTGGATCACCTGGTATGTCCACTTTCATTGGTGTCTTTTCTCTTTGCTCTGAAAACACACAAAAGATAAATTATATATCAACATTAACACAAGAATGGACTGTGTGTACTACACAAACAAGCCAAAGGTTATGTTTTCTTTTATATTTAAACAGGTAAAGGACATCTGTCAAGTGTATAAGTTTGTTTAAACTGCATAACCAAACCTCTTCATGCATATGAAAGGATTGCATGTAATAATAAGTCATGAGAACTCTGTAAAAACATGATTTATCATGTCTCATCCAGTCTCAGAACTTATTTCATGTTATGGAATGAGCAAATATATCACCTGTCTTGAGATGTTTTTGGTTTACTTCTTTGTCTGTAGCCAAGATTTTCACCTGGTACTCCCAATTAAATCTGATCTTCATTCATTTTGAAGGAATTTACAGCCTTTCATTTTTTTTTGTGAAAACAAAAGCATAACCTCTCCCATAATAGAAAATATTTTCTAGATTCCATTTTAAAGTTAACACATTCCTTTTTCTTTATTATGAATAAAGTCATATTTTTTATCCATGTATCCCCTTGTTCAAACTCCCTTCCCCCTCCCGCCCCTCCCAGTCACTCACTCTTCTCCCCATCACTTTATCTCCTCCCCAGCAAGGGCAGGAGGTCCCAAGGTCCCAAAGTGGCTTAGTTCAGCATCCACTCCAGGCAGATCTGATCTCCTCAACCCAACATCAAGACTGGGTCAGGTGTTCCTCTGGAGGGAATGGGCTCCAAGGTGCCGGTAGAAGGTGTTTCTGATCCCAAGCTGTTCAGTGTTTGTGGTTTGCAGCTTGGACATGTTTTGCTTTTTGTTTAAAGTCCAGTAATGAGTGAGCACATCCCCTGCTTACCTTTCTGGATTTGTGATACCGGGATAAGGAGGATATTCTCCAAATCCAACCATTTGCCTGCAAATTTTAGGATATCATTTTTTTTTCTTACTGCTGGGTAGTACTGCATTGTGTAGATGTACCACAGTTTGTTAATCCATTCTTCACTTGAAGGGTATCTAGGTTGTTTCCAGGTTCTTGCTATTACAAATAATGCTGCTATGAACATAGTTGACCTAATGCCTTTGGGGTGCAAATGTGCATCTTTAGGGTACATGCCCAGTAGTGGTATTGCAGGATCCTTAGGGAGATTGATTCCTCGTTTTCTGAGAAACTGCCATACTGCATTCCAGAGTGGCTGAACAAACTTACACTCCCACCAACAATGGAGGAGTGTTCCCCTTGCTCTGCAGTCTCTCCATTATAGGCTGTCATCTGTGTCTTTTCTCTCAGACATCTGTCAGGTGTAAGGTGGTATCTCAAAGTTATTTTGATTTGTATTTCTCTGATGGCTAAAGATGTTGAGCACTTTTTCTTTTTATCTATCTATCTATCTATCTATCTATCTATCTATCTATCTATTTATTGAGTAGTATTTCAAGTGCCTTTCCACCACTTGCAGTTCTTCTGCTGAGAATTCCCTTTTTATTTCTGAACCCCATTTTTTGATTGGATTATTCAAGGTTTTGTGCTCTAGCTTCTTGTGTTCTCTATATATTTTAGAGATCAGTCCTCTGTCACTTGTTTGGTTGGTAAAAATCTTTTCCCAT
Source organism: Sigmodon hispidus (assembly GCA_004025045.1). Classification (NCBI taxonomy): domain Eukaryota; kingdom Metazoa; phylum Chordata; class Mammalia; order Rodentia; family Cricetidae; genus Sigmodon; species Sigmodon hispidus. The sequence continues at coordinate 9,761 of PVIH01011672.1, read as the reverse complement.
TCTGTAGGCTGTTGTTTTGCCTTACAGACTATGTCCTTGGCTTTACAGAAGCTTCTCAGTTTCAGGAGGTCCCAATTATTGATTGTTGCTCTTAGTGTCTGTGCTACTGGTGCTGTATTTATTAAGTGATCACCTGTGCCAATGCATCTAGACAACATGTTTGTAATTACGTTTTGTTTGCCTTTAGGAGTGAAAGTTTAATCATGAAAATAGAAACGTTAGTTTTGGTTAGTACTAGCAATATCAGTGAGTACATTTAAATGATAAGAATGATCATCCATGTCCTATTGAAATTATCAGAAACATTTGCAGCCTTTCCATATTAAAGATGTGCTTGTCATATGCAGTTATTATTATGTTAGTATTCATTCTTCTAGGTAGACTTTGCTGAGATTTTATTTTCTTATCTTGTGAATTTTCTGAATTGGTTGAGATGATCATATTATTTTATTCTTTATTTTATTCACATAGTATACTATTGATCTACATATATGGCAATCATTCCTTTTATTCAGGGATAAATTCTACTTGATCATGATGCATGGCCTCTTTATTGTGCTATCAAAAATATAGCTTTATGATTTTTTATTCTTGTATATTCAGTATTTGATGTGTAATTTTCTTTACTATTTCTGTCTATATTTGTCTTTAAGACACTTTTAAGTTTATAAAGTAAATTTGTATGCATTCTTACCTTTTCAATTTTTAAAGATAGTTTGAAAAGGAATAACTTAAAAAAATGTTTGTTGAATGTGACAGACAACAGTCTAAGAATATGAGATCTGATTTCATCTCTTTATGTCTTATTACACATCTCAGACTTTTAATTTCTTCATTATTGTATCTTATTAGGTTGATCATGTCTAAACTTATCCATTTTATGCAATGTCATTCATTTATTTTTCATATAATTGTTCCTAATAACATTTTTATTATATTCTATATTCTTTGGCATTAAATTAATTTCATTTAATTAACTCTTTTTACTTAGTTATCAATATTACTAAGGTTTATAAGTTTATTAACATTCTCTGAGGCAGCAGCTTATTTCCATTTATTTTTTCTTTTGTTTTTCTATATTCTGTTTTATGTACTTCTCCCCTAGTTTTTTTATTATGAAAAAATTCATATTTTTTTTATCTAGGTATTCGCTTGTTCTGGCTCCCTTCCCACTCCCTTCCCTCCCAGTCACTCACTCTTCTCTCCATCACTTTATCTCCTCCCCAGCAAGGGAAGGAGGTCCCAAGGTCCCAAGATGGCTTAGTTCAATATCCACTCCTGGCAGATCTGCTTTCCTCACCCCCATATCAAGACTGATTCATCATGTATTTTCTTCTTGTAACTTTGGGCTCTTCATGTTTTATTTTGTTGTTCCTTAATATATATTTAATAACAACAACAATTTGGAAAGTATAAAAATTCTAAATTTATGGGGCTAGAGAGATGTCTCAGGGGTTAGGAGTACATACTGCTCTTACAGAGAACATGGGTTCAATTTTCAGCACCCACATGGCAGCTCACAACTATCTCTAACTCCAGTTCCAGGGGATCTGACACGTTCACACCAATGTACATAAAGAATTGTTAAATAAATTGTTTAAAAAATCTAATTTTAGTATTGTTCTTTGATATATTGTAGATAAAATTAACTTAGTGAGATCTATAACATAATATAGTAAGTACTTTGTTGTGAAATAAGTTTTCTGAATACTGTAGAGTTTGTGTCATTTAGATTGATTTAATAAAAAGCTGAAAGTTCAATAATTAGGCAGAATTTTCAGGACAGAGAGGACTCTGGATAAAAGGCACAGTTCCAGCCAGATGCAGAATAAGAAAGATATGCACAAGGAGAGGTAATAGCCATAAGTCATATGTCAATACATAGACTAATATAAATTGGTTAATTTAAGTTATAAGAGCTAGTTAGAAGAAGCCTAAGCTATCCTAAGTATTTAAATTAACAATAAATCTCCATGTTATAATTTGAAAGCTGGTTGATGAGACAGAGAAAGACTTACTATAGTGTTTTATTTTTAACTGAAATGAAACTTTTTATTTATTTGTTTTTGTTAGTTTGTTTTCTATTTTGACATACAGCATGACCAAAACTGACTTGAGGAAAAAAAGTTTGAGTTGCATGTCCTGACAATTGTCTGTCACTGAGGAAAGCCATGGTTGAATCTCAAACATGACAGAAAACTTAAGGCAGAAACAGAATCAGTTACCAGGGAAGAATGCTGCTTACAGCATACTGCTATTTCCACATGGCTTACAAAGCCTGCCTTTTTATGAATCTCAGAACCACCTGCTAATGAATGACACCACTTGGGCTAGAAAGATGGCTCAGCCATTAAAGGCTAGGCTCACAATCAAAATGAATGACACCACTCTCAGTGCAATAGACCCTCTTACATAAGTCATTAATTAACCAAGAAAATGCACCCACAGACTTGCCTATAAGTCAATCTGACAGAGACAGTTTTTTAGTTAAGAGGTTCTCTCTCTTCCTAGAAGACCCTAGCTTGTGCCAAGCTGACCAAAAATTCCAAACAATACTCTCTCTCTCTCTCTCTCTCTCTCTCTCTCTCTCTCTCTCTCTCTCTCTCTGTGAATGTACTTTCAAGAGCTCAATAACAACAACTTTGTGGAGTTCTTTACTTCTGTCTTTCTGTAAGATTCCCTAGACTTATGTACCATGCACCTTTACACACTGAGACTTCTTGCCTGACATATTTTTTTATTTTTTAAGATTTTTTAATCTATGTGTGTGTGTAAGTGTGAGAGAGTCTGTCTGTGAATATATGACACATATGTGTAGTTGTCTGCATTGGACAGTAGAGACTTTTTTCTTCCTCATTTCTTTCAGATACTGGTCAAATATTCCGCATGTTCTCCCTGGGACTTTGGACATCCTCACACTTTTTTCTGTAGACATTCCATCTCTTCTGTGTTTTAGCTGCTCTTCAACCTCCGTTACTGAAAACGTGGACCTAGACAACAAAGGCATGACCTTTTTTCCCCCCTCCATATTTTTTTCCTTTTTGACTCTCAAGATTTATAGCTTGAATGCTCTATTGATTAGTTTTCTTAAATGCCAAAAAATAGTCCTTCAGGCTCTCTCTAACTTTGTCTGAAAATTCTTTTATTTACGAGACTAAGAACCAAAGAAGAAACATAAATTACCCAAAAACAAAATATTTCTATCTCAAACCCTATGAAGCTGAAGCACAGACATGCAAGAATTAATTAGAAAAGTGGCTTGACACTGAGCAAAACATGTAAAAGAAAAACATTTTTAAATATAAGCTACAGTGAAGCATATTAACTTTTCTAACAGTAATAATAAAAGATTTTAGGACAAAGCAAATAAAGAGGTGGTCCTCAAATACTTTTGGGGTTATATATTTTAAATAGGTACTCTTTTTGAAACTAGTTATTTGTTATTGAAAATTACTTCTGTTAGGATCATATATAAATTAAAAGTCATATCATCCTTTGATATTTGTGTGCATACATATGCATATATGTGTGGATGTGTATTTACTTATACTACATTCAGATATATGTTATGTCATATACATACATAATAAGTTGTCTCCAAAAGATTTTGATTCAGCTTGGCTTAAAATTATATATGTTGATGTCAGTTTATTTCCTTTTTAAAGCTTATCAAACTTAAACAAATCTAGGAAAGTAATTTAATTTTTTTGTTTAGAGAAAATAGAAGAGCCTTTTAAGCATACTTTTAAGCACACTAAGCTTATGTTATTGAAGGTAGATATTTAAGATTCACTATTCCTGTTTCCTGTGTTTTTGAGTTTTCATTAAATCACAAGAGAAATAACAGCACAGCTAAAAGGCCTAGAACAATTAGAAGGAGTAGACAGCAGGAAATAATCAAACTTAGAACTGAAATCAATGCAATTGAAACACAGAGAACAATACAAAGAATCAATGAATCAAAGAGTTGATTCTTTGAGAAAGTCAACAAGATAGATAAACCCTTATGAAAACTAATCAAGAAGCAGAGAGAGAGAGAGTATCCAAATAAACAAAATCAGAAATTAAAGGAGGGCATAACAACAGATCTTCAGGAAATCCAGAGAAATATCAGGTCATACCTTGAAAATCATCTATACTGCACAAAAATGGAAAACCTAGATGAAATGGACAGGAAACATTTACCAAAATTAAATCAAGATCAGATTAAAGACCTAAACAGACCTATAACCCCAAAAGAAATGGAAGCTGTCATTAAAAGCCTCCCAAGTAAAAAAAAAAAAAAAAAAAAAAAAAAGCCCAGATGGTTTCAGTGCAGAATTCTACCAGATATTCAAAGAAGTGCTAATACGAATACCCCTCCAACTATTCCATAGAGTAGAAACTGAAGGAATATTGCTAAATTCCTTTTATGAGGCCACAATAACCCTACTACCCAAGCCACTCAAGGACAGAACAAAGAAAGAGAATTACAGACCAATTTCACTCATGAACGTTGATGCAAAAATTCTCAACAAAATTCTGGTAAACCATATACAACAACGTATTGAAAAATCATCCACCTTGATCAAGCAGGCTTTGTCCCAGAAATTCAAGCATGGTTTAACATACCAAAAACTGTGAACATCATCCATCATATAAATAAACTGAAAGAAAACAACCACAAGATCATCTCATTAGATGCAGAAAATCCTTTGACAAAATCCAACACTTGCTCATGATAAAAGTCCTGGAAAGGTCAGAAATACAGGGAAAATACCTAAATATAATAAAGGTAGTATACAGCAAGCCGACAGCCAACATCAAACTAAATGGACAAAAATTCAAAGCAAATCCATGAAAATCAGGAACAAGACAGGGCTTTCCTCTCTCTCCTTATCTATTCAATATAGTTCTTGAAGTTTTAGCTAAAGTAATAAGAGAACAAAAGGAAATTAAGGGGATACGAATTGGAATAGAAAAATTCAAACTACCTTTATTTGCATATGATATTACAATATACATAAGTGACCACCAAAATTCTCCCAGGGAACTTTTACAGCTGATAAACACCTTCAGCAATGTAACAGAGTTCAAGATTAACTAAAATAAAATTAATAGCCCTTCTATACACTAAGGATAAAAGGACTGAAAAAGAAATTAGGAAAACATCACCCTTTATAATAGCTACAAATAGCAGTAAATATCTAGGCATAACTCTAACCAAGAAGGTAGCAGACCTGTTTGAAAGAAAACTTTAAATCATTGAAGAAAGAAATCAAAGAGGATATCAGAAAATGAAAAGGCTTCCTGAGCTCCTTGATAGGTCGTATCAAAACAGTAAAATGGTAATTTTACCAAAAGCAATTTACAGATTTAAAGCAATACCAATCAAAATCCCAACACATTTTTTTACAGACCTTGAAAGAATAACACTCAACTTCCTAGTAAACCCAGGATCACCCAAACAATCATGCTCAATAAAAGAACTTCAGGAGGCATCACCATCCCTGACTTCAAGCTATACTATAGAGCTATAGTAATAAAAACAGCCTGGTACTAGTATAAAAACAGAGTTGTAGATCAATGGAATCTAATCAAAGTCTCTGGCATTTACCCACACACCTATGAACACCCGATTTTCAACAAAGAATCCAAAAATATCCAATGGAAAAAGATTGTATCTTCAACAAATGGTTTTGGCATAATTTGATGGTACTATGTAGGAGAATGCAAAGAGATCAAAACATATCACGCTGCATAAAACTTAAATCCAAGTGAATCAAAGAGCTCAACATAAACCCTGTGACACTGAACTCGATAGGAAAGTAATTGAAAAATATCCTCCAAAGCGTTGGCACAGGTGACCACTTCTTAAGTATAACACCAGTAGCACAGACTCTAAGAGCAACAATCAATAAGTGGGACCTCCTTAAACTGAGAATTTTCTATAAAGGGAAGGACACTGTCAATAAGACAAAATGACAGCCTACAGAATGGAAAAAGATATTCACCAACCCTACAACTGACAGACGATTTATCTCTAAAATATATAGAGAGTTCAAGAAATTAGAGCTAAAAACCTTGAACAACTCAATCAAAAAATGGGGTTCAGAACTAAGGAGGGAATTCTCAGCAGAATCACAGATGGTTGAAAGGCACTTGCAAAACTTCTCAACATCTTTAGCAATCAGAGAAATGCAAATCAAAACAATTTTGAGATACCACCTTATACCTGTTAGAATGGCCAAAGATCAAACATACAGATAATATCCTATGCTGGAGATATTGGGGAGCAAGAGGAACACGTCTCCATTGTTAGTGGGAGTGTAAACATGTACAGCCACTATGGAATGCAGTATGGTGGTTCCTCAGAAAACTGGGAATCAAAAACACCCATTCACGTTGCTCATTTGCTTATTGGAGCATAATTAAAATTCCTGTGACCAGATGCTTAAAGAAAACAAGCCTTTCCTCAACCACACTTCTGCCAGAGACCATCAATGTAGAAATGAGGTACTGTGTCATTTAGCTATGTTCTAGCCTTGAGTTCTTGTTTACAATAACATCCCTGTTTTTATTCTTTAAAGTCCGCTAATGAGTGAGTACATTCCCAGCTTCTCTTTCTGGGTTTGTGATACCCTTGCACACAAGGACATTCTCCATATCTACCCAATTGTCTCCAAATTTTAGAATATCATTTTTTTTTACTGTCGAGTAGTACTCCATTATGTAGATGTACTACAGTTTGTTAATCCATTCCGCAGCTGAGGGTCATCAAGGTTGTTTCCAGGTAATTGCTATTATGAATAATGCTGCTATGAACATAGTTGAGCTAATGCTTTTGGGGTGGGAATGTGCATCTTTAGGGTATATGCCTAAAAATGGTATTGCTATTTCTTTGGGGATATTATTCCAAGTTCTTTGAGAAACCACCATACTGTATTCCAAAGTGGCTGAACAAATTGACTCTCCACCAACAATGGAGGAGTGTTCCTCTTGCTCCTCATCCTCTTCAGCATAGGCTGTCATTTGTGTTTTAATCTTAACTACACTGACAGTTATAAGGTGATATCTCAAAGTTGTTTTAATTTGCATTTCTCTGAAGGCTAAAGATATTGAGCACTTTTTCATGTGCATTTCAGGCATTTTTAATTCTTCAACTGTGACTTCTCTTTATAGTCCTGAACCCCATTTTTTAATGGATTATTAAGGGTATGGGGCTCTAGGTTCTTGAGTTCTCTCTATATTTTAGAGATCAGTTCTCTGTCACTTGTAGGATTGGTGAAAATCTTTTCCCATTCTGTTGGCTGTTGTTTTGTCTTATTGACTGTGTCCCTGGCCTTACAGAAGCTTCTCAGTTTCAGGAGGTCCCACTTATTGATTGTTGTTTTCAGTGTTTGCACAACTGGTATTATATTTAAAAAGTGATCACTAGTGCATTGACCTTGGAGGGTATTTCCCACCTTTTTTTCTATCAAGTTCAGTGTAGCTGGGTTTATGTTGTGGTCTTTGATCCACTTGGATTTGAGTTTAGTGCAAGGTGATAGGTTTGGATCTATTTCCATTTTTCTATACACTACAATCCAGTTATGCCAACACAATTTGTTGAAGATACTATCTTTCTTCTATTGAATATTTTTGGCCTCTTCTTACAAAAAAAAAAAGGTGTTCACAGGTGTGTGGGTGAATGTCAGGATCTTCAATTTGATTCCATTGATACACAAGTCTGTTTTTCTGCTAGTACCAAGCTGTTTTAATTACTGTGCTATAGTATAATTATAGTATAATTTGAAGTCTGGAGCGGGGATACCTGATCAAGTACTTTTATTGAGCAATATTGTTTAGGCAATAATGGCTTTCCTCTTATTCTAAATAAAATTGAGTATTGTTCTTTCATGGTCCAAAAAATATTGTGTTGGGATTTTGTTTGGGAATTGCATTAAATCTGTAGACTTCTTTTGGTTGATCCTTTTATGTCATGATCTTACATATCCAGAAACATGAGAGATCTTTCCACTTTCTGATATCCTCTTCAATTTCTTTCTTCAGAGATTTAACATTTTTGTCACACAGATCTGATACTTTTTGGTTATAATTACTCCAATGTATTTAATGCTATTTGTGGCTATTATAAAAGGTAATGTTTTCCTTATTTTTCAGCCCTTTTATCTTTAGTGTATAAAAGGGCTACTGAATTCTTTGAGTTAATCTTGTATTCTGTTACATTGCTGAAGGTGTTTATCAGCTGTAGAAGTTCCCTGTTAGAATTTTGTGGGTCACTTATGTATACAATCATTTCATCTGCATATACAGATAGTTTGAATTTTTCTTAGCCAATTTGTATCCCTTTAATCTCCTTTTGTTCTCTTATTGCTTTAGCTAAAACTGTGAGAACTATAGTGAATAGATAAGGGGAGAGGGAACAGCCTTGTCTGGTTCCTGATTTTAGTGGGATTGCATTGAGGTTTTTCTCTGTTTAGTTTGCTGTTTACTGTCAGCTTTTTGTAAATCTCCTTTATTACATTTAGGTATTTTCCATGTATTCTTAATCTCTTCAAGACTTTTATCATAAAGGAATTTTGGATTTTGTCAAAGTCTTTTTCAGCATCTCAGGAAATGATCACTTGGCTTTTTTCCTTCAATTTGTTTATATAATGGGTGACATTTACAGTTTTTTATATATTGAACCATCCCTGCAATTCTGTAATGAAGCCTACTTGATCATGGCGAATAACTTTTTTTTTTTATATGTTGTTGGGTTTGGTTTGCCAGAATTTTGTTGATAATTTTTGCATTAATTTTCATGAGGGAAATTGATCTATAATTCTCTTTTTTTATTGCATCTTTGAGTGGCTTGGCTATCAGGGTTATTGTTACCTCATAAAAAGAGTTTGGCTGTATTCCTTCAGTTTCTACTGTATGGAACAGTTTGAGGAGTATTGGTATTAGCTTTTCTTTGAATATCTGGTAGGAATCTGCATTGAAACCATCTGGGCCTTGGCTTTTTTTACTTGGGAGGCTTTTAATGACAGCTTCAATTTCTTTTGGTATTATAGGACTGTTTAGGTCTTTAATCTGATCTTGATTTGATTTTGGTAAGTGCTTTTATAGAAAGCTGTCCATTTCTTCTATGTTTTGCATTTCTGTGGAGTATAGATTTTCAAAGTATAACCTGATAATTCTCTGGATTATCCTGAGTGTCTGTTGTTATATTCCCCTTTTCATTTTTGATTTTGTTGATTTGGATACTCTCTCTTTGCTTTTTGTTTAGTTTGCATAAGGGTTTATGGATCTTGTTGACTTCCTCAAAGCACCAACACTTTGATTCATTGATTTTTTGCATTGCTCTTTTTGTTTCAATTTTGCTAATTTCAGATCTTTTTGTTTTCTTCTTTATTTTGTATTTATCAAAAAAACAGTAGCCTATATCCCAGCCTGGGAGGGAGAGTTGAGCTCCCATTGCTTCTGGTTCCGCTTCCGGGACCCAGTGCTGGCTGCAGAATCCCAGCACTCTCTGGAGCAGGGGCAAGTAAACTCTGTCCCTGAACACATCCACAGCTCCTGCTGAGGGAATTTGCATGGCTCCCACCACGACCTCGAACTGAGCAAATCAACAACTGCAGGGGTCTCTGAAAGACAGAATCAGACCCTGACCAGAAAGGTGACAGGAGGCATACAAACCCGAGTGCCACAACTGACCAGGACCCATCTAATCGTGAACCACTGAAGCCATGGGCAAACGTCAGTGCAAAAAATTACATAATACTACAAAGGACAAC
>PVIH01011671.1:0-67838 GCA_004025045.1 Sigmodon hispidus | reverse complement strand
GGAAGAGACCTTCAATAAGGATATACAGGGATGGAAAAAAAAATTCAGAGGGAAAGCTGAACACAAAGAAAATATATGTGTAGTAATCTTATTTGCATTTCCACCCTTGATAAGCCATGCTTATGATTATTATCCTCTGTATAGTTATTGTTAACTCTTCGGCATTTTTAAATTCTTTTTACTGTTTTTTTGATAAATAAAAAATAAAGAAGGAAAAAAAAAGAAAAAAAAGAAATTATAAAAAAAAAAATTAAGTTGGCATCAGTGTAAAGGATGAGGGATGAGTAAGTGGACTAAATTCCCATCCTTCATAGAAGTAAGGTAAAAGTCAATGTCCTAAATTAATTAGTTAGAAGTGGCAGTATGGATGAGGTCACCACTGAAAGCCCAAACAAGAATGGCTGGTTCAACACTGGCACCTTATGGGGTTGGAATGATGATGGCTCAACACCAGCTGCTCTCACTGAGGACCTAGGTTCAGTTCTCAACACTGACACCTTGCTCACAGTCACTCGGAGCTCCACTATTAGGAGATCTAACACCCTATTCCAGTCTCTATGGACACACACACACACACACACACACATACACACACACACACATACACACGTGCGCGCGCACGTGCATGAGCTGATGCTTTAGAAGAGCAGAGCTAGGAATGAAACTGTGACTTTCCTGTATGGGCTCATTGTCCACATTGATGCTTAGCCACATGTGAGCAATATGAGTAATAATGGCCATGCTTATATCAGTTCGCATATATTCTAACTCCATGAGTATATATCTAACAGTCTATCTGAGGTATGAGTTAGAGAAAACTAGTGGAGCAGAGAGTATTTCAGTTCCCATGGAAAGAAAATACACTGAGGGCTGGTGAGAGGCTCAGCAGATCCAGACACTTTCCATGCAAGCCCAAGGACCCGAGGTGACCCTGGATCCTATATAAAAGTGAAAGGAGAGACTGTCCCACAAAATTCCCCACATATGTGTCATAGCATGCATGCTACATATACCCACATCACACACACACACCTAACATACACATAGACATTAACTACATCCCACACTTCTACACACACCCTTATATACACACCTACATATACACATATATACCTACTATACCTATTACACATATTCACACACCTCCACACACATATGCACATAACACTTATTCACACCTAAACACAAACACACATACACGCAGCACCACCATACCTATACACGCATACATGTTTATACACACATACACACAAAATAATAAGTGAAAGTCAATAATGGCAGAAAGCACACTGAGTTCATGTACAGTGCTGACTGACTTAAAAGACAAACAGATGAAGCAGCATTCACATTCATGGGTTCTGCGTACCATTACAAGTGTGTGAAAAAACTTTTCAAGTTTTTTTAAAGCTGAAGTTACAAACTAAAGTGTAAATTCTTTTTCCCTTTCTGCATTGAGCATTTTACCATCTTTGAAAAGCAGAATAATCTGATCATGCAAAGGAGGAGAGAATGGACTGCCCGCAGTAGAGGACCAGGCAATGGCTGGCCGAGTCCTGAAGAGAGAGGACCAGACAATCAGGCAGTGCTCACCCCAGCTTTGGCGAGAGAATCTTCTCTTTGCAGAGGGCAACACTTAATCCAGTGACCCATAACTGGTCAAAGTGTTGTGGATAAGTGACTGTTGAGTGCTCAGCACGGAGGGAGACATCCCGCTCACCCTCCTCAAGGTTCAGCAAAGAATGCAAGATTTGAAGAATGGGGAGAGCGCCGTGGAATGCCACCTGCTGGACATGACATGGCTGTTGCTTTCATAAACTAACAGCAGCTGTGGTTGCCTGCAAAAATGGGTTTCATCAAGGGTGGAGAAGGCATCTTAGTTAGGGTTTCTATTGTTGGGAAGAGAGGCCATGGGCATGGCAACTCTTATAAAGGAAAACATTTAACTGGGGCTGCCTTACAGTTCAGAAGTTTAATCCAAGCAGGCAGGAACGTGCTGGCGAGGGAAGCAGAAGGAGAGTGAGAGTCACTGGGCGGGCTTCAGCTTCTGAGACCTCAAAGCCCACCCCCAGGAACCCACTTCTTCATCAAGACCACACCTCCTAATAGTGCCACTGTGTATGGGCCAAGCATTCAAACACACACGAGTCTATGGGGGCAGTTCCTATTCAAACCACCACATACCGGTTCACAAGCTCCGCCCTGCCTGGTGGTGAATCCTTTGCGGGGAGAGGGAATCATTCTCCTTGGTAGTCTAGCCTAAGTTCCCATGTTCCAACAAATGATCTTCCCTTCCAAATTAAACTCAACAGGTCAGGGCTTGAGAGATGACTCAGCAGTTAAGAGCAGAAACTGCTCTTACCGAGGACCCGGGCTCAGTTCCCACATCTACAAGCTGGCTCATAATCATTTGTAACTCCAGCTCCAGGGGATCCGACACCCGTTCCTGGCTTTCTCAGACCCCAGACACACATGTGGTACACAGACATACATGTAAGCAAGACACTCATATACATAAATAATCTTTAAAAAAAAAAACTACTAAAAAACTGTGAAAAGGGCGAGGTTTGGCAGGAGTGGAGGGAGCCGAGGGAGGGTAAAAATGCATCATATAAATGGATGAAATCATCTATAAATAAATCAAATTTTAGAACTTGCTTCTTTAAAATCAAGTGAAAAAATCAACTTCAGACAATTTAAAATGTAGAGTTATTTCAAACATCATATTTCAAATAGTATTTAGACATGTGAGGACTAAAGAAACAATGTTCTGCTCTTTGAGTGACCTGTCTTTGTGTCATCTAATAGAGCTTGTGACTGGCCTGGTGGCTGAGTTCAGGCCTTGCCCAGAGGCACTGAGTGAGCAGGGCAGGCAGGCAGGCAGAGGCGGCTTGTCGCCTGTCTGGAGCTCTTCCGAGGAGACGCCGGCAGTTCCTGACAAAGGCGAACTTGGCATTTCTGGGTCAGCAGATAATGTTTTTTATTGATCATGTTCAGCATATTTCTTCAGGCTTCCCCTTCACGTTGGCTAATAGTATAAGCTAATTTGATAGCTGTTAGCATAAGTTCAGTATTTTCTCTTTCACTTGTCTTGACTAGGAATTAATCCTGTCGAAAACATACACTACAGGACTGAGAATGTAGTTCGGTGACAGTGTGTTTCCCCAGCAATGGATCCTCAACACCACAAACCCAAGACCAAACGTATACCTCACTGACTGCTACATCACTGACTGCTTAGCAAGTGAGAGGCACTGGAACCGTGTGTGTGTGTGTGTGTGTGTGTGTGTGTGTGTGTGTGTGTGTGCAAATATATAAGACAGAGTTTCGTGTAGCCCAGGCTAGCTTCAAAATCACTATGTAACATCAAAGATGATCTTAAAAGTCTGATCCTCCTGCTTCTACCAACTGAGTGTTAGGATTATAGCTGCATGCCACTGCATCTTGTTTATACAGGGCTAGGGATAAAATTCAAGGCTCTATGCATGTTAGACAAGCATTCTAACAAATGAGCTACTTCCTCAATACAAGCAACCATTAAATTATTATCATTTTACATATAAAGAGTTTGCTTAGAAAGGCGAAAGCTGGCTTGTAGGTAAGTGACAGAACTTGCCTTAGCATTTGAAAGACCCTGGGTTTGATACCCAACCCCACAAAGCCCACGATATTTGTAAGGGAGCTAACTAGAGAGATTGAGTAGTGCTTAGAAATTCTTGCTTCCCTACGAGACAGCCATGGCGCCTAGCCGTGACGGCTTGATATTGAAGTCTCACTTCGTCAAGGACCAGCAGCCGCAAGTGAACACAGGGTTCAGTCAGTGGCTGAACACGATCAGCTGACACAAGGTCGGGCAGGAAGAAGCATTCTGCTATGGCCTTTGCTTCACATCCTGCCCCATCAGGCCGTAATGAGGTGACCTACAGTAAGGTTTCATCCCAAGGTCCGAGCTAGCAGGGGCTTCAGCCTGTAAAAACTCGGGGTGAATGGTGTCTATAAAAAAGTGTCCCGCATCATTGGCATTTCTGTAGACCAAAGAGATGAAACAAATTCACCGAATCCCTACAGGCCAATGTGCAGCGTCTGCAGGAATGCCACTCCAAGCTCATATTTTTCTCCAGGAAGCCTTCTGCTCCAAGAATGGAGGTGGTTCTCCTGAAGAACTCAAATTGGCATCCCAACTAAGAGGACCTGTGATGCCAATCTGGAATGTTTTACAAAAGGGAGAAAACCAGATTCATCACAGAGGGAGACATGTACTTCAAGGCTTTTGCGCCTAACTCTTTGGCACCCGAGTAAAAAGGGTGAAGGAAGCTGGGACGCTGCAGAGCAAGATGTTGAAAAGAATCAGTAATGCACTGTTGGAGTAATACACTTTCCGCAAAGCAAAAAGGAAAACCAAAATACTCCCCCCAAAGAAACCCAAAATACTTTTCTTCCAAAAGACCAGACAGAGTTCAGTTCATAGCATTCACAGCACACATCAACACCATGTAACTCCATCTACAAGGGGTTGGCATTCTTCAGCACCTGTGCATTTGTTCATGCACACACATGCTCAAAACAACAAAACCCACCCTTTTTAAAACTAGAAAGCTACACAGTTTTTCCTGGGTGATATCACTTATGGTGTTCCCTTTATCTTAGATGTTTATAACTACAAAGTAGGGGAGTGTACCTTTAAATGCAAAAAGTAAGCTGTCTACACCTAGTACAAAAAGCAGAATCCTGGTAAGTCTCAGAGATTGTCCAAGTGTGAAAATAAATGCTGGACTCTGCTGTTAAGGTGTTTTACCAAGTTATCTGGATAATAATAATAAGGTGGTGGCATACGTCTTTAATCCCAGCACTTGGAGGCAGAGGCTGGTGGATCTCTGTGAATTCAAGGCCAGCCTAGACTACAGAGTGAATTCCAGGACAGGCTCCACAGAGAAAGTCTACCTCAAAACCCCTCAAAATATATAATAATAAGTTGTTTAATATTTTGGAGACCGAGTCTCTATGATTTTTGGATTGCCTGTAACTGGTTATGTAGATCAGGCCAGTCTATTACTTTTAGAGATCCACCTACCTCTGCCTCCAGAGTGCTGAGCTTAAGGATATGAGCCATCAAACATGACAAAAGCCATTTTTAAAAACTGTCTACATAAAGAGTATGTGGTCTCTACATATTGTGAAACAGTATCTGCCTCTAGAAAATAATGAAATCTTACCACTTGTGACATCTGAAATTGGAGATCTTTCTGTTAAAGTAAAATAAGCCAGACACAGAAAGAAAGTCCCACATGACCTCATTCATTGTGGAGACTTGAAAGAGAGTGGTCCCCAGAGGCTCATGTGTTTGGTAGAACTGTTTGGGAAGGATTTGGAGGTGTGGCCTTGGAGGAGGTGTGTCATTGGGGACCAGCTTTGAGGCAATGATTATTTCCAGTTAAGTCTCTCTGCCTCCTATTTGAGGATTAGGATCTAAGTGCTCAGCTACTGCTCCAGAGCCATACTTCCTACCATGATGTTTGTTAGATTTCTGAGGCAGAACAATGAGACAGAAGAAAGAGATTAAAGTCTGCCCTCGAATGATGAGATTGTGTTAATTAGCACATACAGCAAAAGGCAGCCTCTTTTCCATGAAAAATGGAGGGATCTTCCAGGAGGAAAAAAAAGCTTGTTAGGGCCTTTTTATAGGAGCAGGTGAAGGACTTGCTTCACAATTGAGAAACTTGTTGCAGCTGTAGGGGGCTATATGTCTCTCCTGCAATTTTTCCTTCAGAAATTGTTTGCTCAACACAAGGTAAGACTATTTTCTCTCAATGGGGATTCTTGTCTGTCAGTCTATCAATAATTATAGATTTTTAACTCTCTAGAACCATGAACCCAAATTAATGAGCTTTCTTTTATAAGTTTCCTTGGACAAGGTCCCTTATCACAGTATTGACTTAGTATTGACAAATTACTAAAATACTAGTATATGGAATTTTAAAATGATCTCATAGAAGTTGAGAGTAGAATGGTAGTTCCCAGAATCCATGAAGAGTATGTAAACATGCATTGGAACAATTACTTGTACAAGTTTTTTTATATTGAATGATAAATTTAACTTACTTAAAATTTAACACCACGACCAGGCATAGTGGTACACATCTTTAATTGCAGCACTTGGGAGTCAGAGGCAGGTGGTTCTCGTGAGTTTGAGGCCAGTGTGGTCTACACAGTGAGTTTCGGACAGCCAGAGCTATATAGTGAGACCCATCTTCAAAACTAATCAAACAAAACCAGCCAACCAGCCAAACAAATAATATGTAAGTGGATGCCTTTTGAAATATTTACAAAAATAAAAATAAAATAAAAAGATTACAGAAAGTTTTGCTGTAGTATAGAAAAATATATAATGATGAAATAAATGTAGATTAATGGAAGGTAATGAAGTAAAGGAAAAGAAAATGTTTGGATATAGGAAAATATTAAAAAGTAATATAGCAAGCAAGGCATTGTGGGCTGCAGTGTACACCCGTAATCCCAATATACAGCAGGATGAAGTCTGATGTGAGGAAGTCAAGGCCAGCCTGGGCGACATAGGAAGACCCTGTCTTGAAAAAAACAAGCAAGAACCAACCAACAAAAATCCCCAAACTAGACTGGCAAAATGACTGAGCACTCAGGGTGAAGGCACTTGTTGCCTGATGACCTCAGGTCAGTATCCTGAATCCATGTAAAGGGGAGGAAAAGAACTGACCCCACAAAGCTGTTCTTTGTAGCTGGAAGTTTCTGGCTCAGCCTAGCCTGGAGGTCTGGATCCATGGTCATTTAGTCCCAAATAATCACATAAAAGCTTATATTAATTGCAAACTGTCTGGCCTATGGCTCAGGCTTAATATTTGCCATTCTTATACTTAAATTAACCCATGATTCTGTTTCTGTTTAGCCTTGTGTCTTGGCACGTTTTCTCAGAGCAGCATTCTCATCTTCCTTCCTCTGTGTCTCCTGGCATCTGTTCTCTCCTCTTCCACTTCCCAGAATTCTCCTTGTCTGGTCACTTCACCTCTACTTCCTGTCTGCCTCACTCTGGCCAATCAGGATTTTATTAAACCAGTATTTATAGTGACAAGTATTTACAGTGTACAAAATCATAGTAGTAGGCCTTCACACATGCACTGTGGCTCATGTGCAACTCTCTCTCAGGTCTCACATGAACAAACACTAAAATAGAAAATAACTAAAAAAAATAGAAAAACATCAGAAGTACAATAAAATGACTATAAGAGGTGAAATGGTGAGAGGTTTAAATCTTATTAAGATAATTGTTATTTTTCCAATAACATCTTATCTGTGGCCAGGAAATGTCTCAGCTGGCATGGGCACCTACCACCAAACCCAATATAGAGTTTAATCCCTGAAGTCCACACAGAAAGAAAGAACCAACTCTCACATGCTGTTCTCTCTCATTATTAAAATATGATAAGCTTGTTTATCAATCACAAATAAAACCCCTACTCAAAAGATAGCAGAGTAAATGTCCTGTCTGTAGGGATTCAAAGAGTACAGGTTTGCTTTCCTTTTAAATCAGATGTGGAAAGGATAAAGGGATTTTAAAATGAAGAATATTTACACTTAAAACATGGAAAATTTATACGCTGTTTGCTAAATGTCTTGGCAATAACCCAAGTGTTATTTTATCCTAAAGGTGCATGCCAGTCTGTCCCAATGGGAAGAGAAAGAAAATGTCAGGATAGACCCTTTTGCAGAGAAATCAGAATATTTCCTGGGTCTTTTGTGACTATTAACAAATGATTTTGAGGGTTCACAGAAGGACTGTATCTTTTCCTTAGGATCAGAAGACCTTGGGAAAAAATTCTGAACATCTGCTACTCTGTTTACAGGTTGCAAACTACTGTGCTTCTAAGGGTCTATGGTAGCTCAGTAAGTACTCTTTGCTCAACGTTATAACATCCCAGGAGAAAGACAGTGGATAAACATAACATTTGTTCATTTCCCTTAAGTAGGTATAATACTAATATTTATGGAAGCTTGCAAAAAGCCACTTGATGGAATAGCCTGAATCAGTTTAAGTGTGTTGCTGGGATACTGTGTCCAGAGGCAAATAACCGCATTGATTTCCAGGATATGGTGACACTAAGCATAAGGACAGGTGCAGCCATGAAAATGACAGTTAGCCTTTTGTTTTCTAAAAATCTTAGTTGAAAGGCTTTCTCCTGTTCTGTAATAAAGCTGAGAGAGGACACAGAGGAATGAGAAGAATAAGATATGTGTCTCTGTTTCAGGCATCTTCACAGTTACTGCTAAGGCACATTTATCAAGGCCATTTTGTAGACACTGCTTCTTATTTCACAAACAATTTATTTTTATTGCAGTGCAGAGAGATGAAACATTTCTCCACGCTCACAGAGTAAAGGACTTGGGAATCCCAGTCTGCAGGGCTTCAGCTTGAGCTCTTTGCCTCAACTTTGGGCTCTTTAACACAGTGTCCAAATGGTCATAGTTTTGTAGTTGGAGAAAAGAATAATTTTTTTTTTGTAGTACTGGAGATTTAACACAGTGCTTTATGCCTGTCAAGTAACAGAGCTACATCCTCAGCCAGAAGAAAATATTTTTCAAATAAAATAAAATAGGAGAAAATTCTCTTTGGGGCAGAAAAATGTTGATCATGACTTTTAATTCCAGTTTGTTTGTTTGTTTGTTTCTGGGGGTAGGGGATCAGATGGATGTTTGCAAGGAAAATGTTTTCTGGAGGTTGTCTGATACATTGGGGGAATATTTGTGGTCCCAGTTAGGTTTGAGTGTGTGGACAGCGCACTTCAAGTTCATGTTCTTGACCCAGTACAGAGGGAGGAAGTGGGGAGATGCCTAAGATGGAGACAGATACAGGTTACTTGTGTGACCTCAAAGAACCCTCCCAGGCTGACTGAGCTTTATCTTTGTCTAAGGATTAGGACACCTAGACTGCAGAACTATCTGAGAGATCTGAATTTCCACAGTCTTGAGGTAAGAGCCACACTGTTTCTGAGTCAAGTTTAGCCTCACCTTGTCAACTCGTACTTGTCAAACCATGTGTGTGTGGGGAGTTAGGGGCTTGCTTTAGGGTGGATGGGACATAGAAATGTCTTTGCTGTTGGGTTAGTTCATCTCTTTGCCACAGAGATGCTCTCTGGCCAAGCCATCCAGCTCCCTCAAGGTAAGCACTTCCATATGCCCTCTGAACTTGAACTCTTAGTCAGCCTTATAGACCGAGTGCTTCTTTGACCCAGAGAGACTCTCCCAGTCCAGGGCAGGTTTCCAAATGCATGGCAGGCTGGTTACTTGGCAACACACCATGGTTTCAGAGAAGGAGAAAATGAGGAGGAGGGGAGGAGGAAGACAGAGATTTTTAAAGTTTTATTCTTTGACAATTTTATACATAAATATGAGTTTTCATCCCTATTACCCTCACTTATCACTCTCTCTCTCTTGCCAAAAACCTTTCTCTAGTAAACCCCCTACTTATTTAATGCCCCCCTTTCCTCGCTGATTTTAATTGTGATTGCTTGAATAAACACAATTGGGGAGTTATTAATTGAAACATGGACATTTTATCAGTCACTATAACACTGAAGAAAATGGCACAACTTCTCACAAGAGCTGTTAACCGTCCATGGTCCCTTGTTGAGGGGTGGGACTTCATAAGCCCTTTGTCCACACATGATGTTTTGGTAGTGACGGGTGTAGCGAAAGTCTTGTATAGATAACCACAGTTGCAGTGACCTTGCGAATAAAGTGACTGTGTCATTGCTCACTCCTCTCCAATTGCTATCTGGTAAGTTCCCCCAGGCCCTCTTTGCTGATGTTCCCAGAGTCTTGGAGAGGGTGATAGCGGATGTCTTGTTAAGGACCAACTCATCATCATCCTCTGCACTTCTAGGAGATGCAAGTCTGCCATCGATCTTCTTCAGATATTACACCCCTCTAAGCCCCACACCTAAGCCCCAATTATTACCGAGCATTTTAAACTGTACTATTTTTGATTTTAAGTTTACACATCTTTTTAAAGTATTTTAAGTTATGTGTATAAGTGTTTGTATGTGTTTGGACATGTGTATGTGAGTGTTTGTATCCAGAGGCACTGGATTCTCCTGAAGCTGAGGTAACGGGTGATTGTGAATCAGCCAATTTATGTTTGTTTGGGGACTTGAATTTTAATCTTTTGTAAGATTTGTTAATACTCACTCTTAACTGCTGAACTATATCTCCAGCCATGTGTCTTATTTCTTTTAATATAATTAATACTGTGCATGTCATAAAAGCATAAAATCAATTTTGACATTGTAGAAGAAAGAGGAGGCAGGCTCACTAGAGTCAGAGCAAGAAAATGAGATTACGAGTGTACCACTTAGTCTCAACTCTGTGACAAACACCTGCCAAGCACCTTCAAGGGGAAGGTTTCTCTAGCTCATGGTCCCGGATATACAGCCCCCCATGGTAGGGGAGGCACGGTGCCCACAGCTCTGTCCCAGGTATACAGCCTGCCATGACTGTATACCTGAGTCCAGTATACTGTATACCTGACTGTATACCTGAGGACAGTCACAGAGTGTCCACAGCTCTGTCCCAGGTATCAGCAACCCATGATGGGGGAGGCACAGTGCCCACAGCTCTGTCCCAGGTTTACAGCCCCCCATGGCAGGGGAGGCACAGTGCCCACAGTTCCACAGCAACAGAAAGAAAAGGCAGCTTGCTCACATCTCAGTGGATTTAGAAGTAGACTATCCTGCTGGGACCAGAGGGGTACCTCATTCTACATGGAAGCCAGAGGCACCTCTGTTCAGAATTTACAGGGAGGATATGTGTGTGTGTCTATGTCTGTGAAATAAATATAATGATATTATTATTATTATTTATTTTGGTTTTTCAAGACAGGGTTTCTCTGTATAGCCTTGGCTGTCCTAAAACTCATTCTAAGACTCAGAGATCCACTTGGGATTAAAGCCATGTACCACCACCTACAGGCATAAATAAGCACTATAAGTAAATATTTTTAAACCCACAGTCTTTATTGTATCCAGGCAGTCAGCTTGTCAAACAGGAACTTTGTGGGGGATTCTGCAAGACGACACCGCTGGCCTCACACCGCAGACAGATAGGTCTCAGCCATCACAGCTACATATGGTCAGATGGGAAGAAGGAAGCACCCAGATACCACACAGGCTCCTGCAGGTACCCCTGCTTACAGCTTGTCTTCCAACAATGGGGAATGTAGGAAGAACAAAGGGAAGAGGGTCCAGTAGCAGGTAGGATCTACTCCGATTACCCAGCCTGGCTAGGCCTAGTAACTATTTCAGACCTCAGGTCAGCCAGCAAACCTCCCAGCTGGACAACAACCAGGCACACAGACAAGTTGTGTCAGTCCTGGAGGCTCACTTCGGAGATCCTTGCAAGATTAGGAGACACGCCCTGCACAACCAACGCACCAGGCATATACCTGTGTAAGTTCTACAAGTCACAGGTTCGGTTCTCTACCCAAACACAGCTGGACAGAGACACATTGGTAGGACCAAGCCTGCCATCACAGAACTTGGGTCCACTATTTTTCAATAGCAACAAATACGTGCTCAACCTGTGGGGCAGTTGCACCTCCCTAGGGCACCTGCACCCTCAGAGGTACTAGGGAGTGTGGGTGGGGATGGGGGCCAGCCTGAGTGCAGAAGCAGTGCCCTGGGAGTTAGCAGCCAACCCCAAGCTGGTTGCTGCATGCAATAGCTGCAGCAAGCCTGGCCACCTCCTTTGCAGCTCAGTCAACACCTTTGCTGGGCATCTGAGATCCATGGTTGCAAGACACTAGGTTCAGGGTTGTCCTTTCCAAGGTTCCCAATGTGGAGCCAGAAATGACTATCAACTCAGAAATCAAATACTTTGTCTGTTTTTAGAGTTCTTTTAGAGAAATTGAATTAGACATTTGAGGAGTCCTGCTGCACATCCCAGGAACAAGATGACTATAAACAAATACACGTCACACATAAATTAGCATAGTCCTTAGACTTAGGAAAACAGTATGTGCTATGTCGTGAGAGCACAGAGAAACTGTTGGGACTTTGGATCAATTCAATCTATATGTTTTTGGTCAGGAGTTTCCTTTGTGGGTCAAACTTTTCTACAGATATTAAAAGAGATAGTGTGAGAGCCAAAGTTACATTTTAAGTTTTATATGCCTAAGAGATCCATGAAACAAACATGCTTCTGATCTCCAAGACCTCTGCCCAAAGACAGATAGTTCCTGAAATGCTGGAGGCTACTATTTATGGGAGATAACAAGCCAAATGCTTTCACTCACCTAAACAAGTTTGTTTGACCCATCTACGTCTGATGTGCTTCATGACATGTTGTGGGTGGTAGGTTCACAGGTAGGAAATACGTCAGGATGGATGCTGGCCCCTGATTGGATCTGATGGGAAGTGCAATGAATTATGGGTTTTCCTTCTTAAGCTGCTGCAAACCATGACGCAGGGCCTTTTCCCAGGAACCTGGGTGCAGACCTGGCCAGAGCCCATCCACCTGGCCAGTATTTAATTAAAGCTTGCTTTGAATTTGGTTTTAAATGGGAGTGGTAGTGTCTTATTCTTGATGGGTGGGGTTAACAGTAGTTTCAGAAGGTTTGAGATTTTGGGGTAACATAACAGAGGAAATGTCCATTTGAGTTAATATAGTATTCTTCTTAAAGGAGAGACATATCTTTGGTAAGCAAAATATCACTTTGGGGTGAAAGTTTACAAGATCATCAGGGCGAGCTCGACTGGGGCTTTAGTGATATGCTCACAGTTAGTAGACTTCTCTGCAGTGTGAATGGTTTCTTGATTTTAAACAGAAACAGAAGGCTTGCAAACTTTAGCATAGGATTACATTTATAGTGTTTCTCTTCAATGTGAGTGAGTTCTTCATGAAATGAAAGGAATTAGGAAAAGAATCTACCAGCCTCTATGTGAAGTTGAGCACAGTGATGATAAACAAAGCTTTTACTTCTCTACTTACATTTACATCTGTTTCTCCCTGGGGTGAGTTGTGCCGTGATCCCCTAAAGAGTCTATACAATCTATCTCTACTGTGCATTAGTACATGTCTCTCAACACATTGTTTACATTTATAGGACTTCTCTCTGGTATGAGTTTTTGTGTTTTGGGGGGGAGCTGGGTCATCTAAACACTCACCCCATCACATTTATTACATTCATACTGTTCTTTCCATAATTCTGATATTTACATGGCACACAGGTACAGACTGATGTGATGTTTTTCATAAGGGATGAGTAATCAAATGAATGCTTCCCCCACAGAAAAGGCAATCACAAAGTTTATTCCAGGGTGAAATTTCTAGTTCATATCAGAGTCATTATGTTGTCTTGACCATCTGTATAACGAAGGCAAAAGCCTGAACACCACTGACACATTAAATTGTTTTGTTTCTGAAGTAATGGGGATTCTTGAAGGAAGATGTTCAAGGATGTTGTTCTTGAGGAATGAAATCCCTCTGTTCTTCTGCTCAGCAATCCTTAACTTGGACTCGTGGCTTCCTGAGCACAGGAAAGCTAATGTACTTCTAGTACATATATAGTCTTTGCGATCCTGTGGAAAGATCGTGAGGTTGTAATTGGATTTATCAGCTCTGTATTAACTGTCTTCTTTTTTAAAAAATACTTATTTATTTATTATGTATATAGCGTACAGAAGAGGGTACCAGATCTCATTATAGATGGTTGTGAGCCACCATGTAGTTTCTGGGAACTCAGGACCCCTGGAAGAATAGTCAGTGCTCTTAACCTCTGAGCCATCTCTCCAGTCCCCTTAACTGTCTTTTTTAAAGACCCAGAAATACCATCTGGCAACAATAATAGCTGTTTAGAAATTTGAACAATGTGTGGTTTGTTGTTGTTGATGGTATTTGTTTTCTTAGTCAAGTCCAGAAACATGACTTCTTTAAGAAAAATTAAAATTTTTTTAATAAAAGAAAATATTTAAAAATATTAGGTTGGGTGTCTAGCACTAAATTCTGCAAAGCAGAG
Source organism: Sigmodon hispidus (assembly GCA_004025045.1). NCBI lineage: Eukaryota > Metazoa > Chordata > Mammalia > Rodentia > Cricetidae > Sigmodon > Sigmodon hispidus. Next base: position 53,803 of record PVIH01011671.1, on the reverse strand, counting down.
GCCCATTGGTACATGGCTACATCTTATTATTCAGTATCCCCTGATCAGACATCATTGAGTTGGCCAATCAAGATGCTTTTCTGAAATAGCTGCTGAGTTATCACAGGTTTTTATGGATCTTCTTTGGTTCTTTTGACAATAAAGATATTTTCAAACTATGTAAGTTTCTTCTTCTGGTTATTCAACAAATTAGTGGGATTTATTTAAAAAATGTATTAAAATTACTTCAGATCCATCACTGTCATGAATGATGCCAAAAAATACTTCCCAGAAGACAAACATTTGAACAGCTTTAAAGACAGCATCAGATAAACTACAATTATATTCAGGGAAGCACTGCTTGATGTGTGACATTAAAATGTAGTTTCCCAGGCAACTGGGAGGAAGATTCATTCAATAAAAAGAGAGCTTCCAAGAATCACTAAGATTCTGCAGCACCTTTTATTTATTTTTCATTGACAGTTAAATTACTACTTGAAAGCATTTGTTGACTAGAAAACAAATTTCCATTCTTGGTAAGGCAGAGATTCTCCACAGACAGCTGCTGCCTAACCAACAGATCAGGCAGAATGCAGGGGGAAGACACAGGTTGGATGTGTGTGGCCTCACTATCAGATGGTGGTTAGTTGGAGACAACACTTTTTACAGATAGGTGTTCATCTGTGTTTTGATCATTGCATCCCAGGTGAGAGCCTGCCCATTGGTCTACTCAAGCATTAAGTTAAACAAGCTTTCTTGTTCAATTGTTATATTGCACAATGCTTGGGAATATAATGTATGGGCATTTAGTAGTCAGTGTTATTCAGTGAAAAGTATTTACATCCTCTGAGATATAATTTCCTATTTCTGAGCTAGAGAGATGGCTCAGTGGTTAAGAGAACTGACTGTTCTTCCGGAGGACCTGAGTTCAATTCCCAGCATCCACATGGCAGCTAACAACTGTTTCTAATTCCAAGATGCAACACTCTTACACAGTTATACATGCAGGCAAAACACCAATTCACATTAAATAAAATAAATATTTTTAAAAATTTTTCTATTTTTACACTCAGGTATATCTTAGTAAGAGCATTAAAAAACAAAATCAAACAGAACCAAACCCATGGTACTTAGAATCCAATTTTATCTTTCTGAAGTTCAAGGTACTATAAGACTTTCTGAGGACCAGCTTTTGATTTCACAGTTGTTCAGATTTCAGACTTTTATATAGGACTTAGAAAAGCTGCTGCATATATTTCAAACCCCAAATCTCTGACATATGAAACACTTCTGGCTCTAATTGTTGCAGATGAGGGATAGTTCGTATGGTGGTTAATTTAATGTCAACTTGGCACAAGCTAAAGGCATTTGGGAAAAGGACTCAACTAAGAAAATACCTCCACAAGATTAGCCTGTCGGCAAGTCTGTTGGGCATTTTTTTGGTTAGTGATTGATGTGGGGGAGGAGCCAACCCATTGTGGGTGGGGCCAAACCTGGGGTTGCTGTCTTGAGTAACATTAAGAAGGCAAACTGACAAACCGTGAGAAACAAGTCAATAACCTTCATGATCTCTGCTAATAAACCCTTTCTTACTCAAGTTGCTTGGGATCATGTTGTTTTATCACAGCAACAGAAACCCTATCTCCCTATCTCAAAACATCAAAACAAAACTAAAAACTCAAACCTAACCAACAACCCCTCCCCTCTCCCCCCCCCCAAAAAAAAACCCAAACAAACAAAACAAATAAATCTCTGTGGTTTCTGGTTATCTGAAGAAGAATCAGATGTGATTAACAAGAGACCAATACTCCTACATGAAACCTTTGCTTTGCTGAGACAATTTGTATGAGTCAGCCAGGGCTGAAGAATCAGCTTAAGGAAAGAACAGCTTTACTGAGGTGAAATCTTCTGGGAAATGTTTGCTCAGGGTTAGCACACAGAAGCTATAATCCAGAGGGATTCAAGGTTGTGCTTCCTGCTGGCAGCTGGACTTGGTAATGTATAAACATTTCCCTGGTGATGCTGAATTTGAAGGCATGAATGGATCTTGGAGAGCAATTGAAGCCCAACAATCTGAGAGGCCAGGAAAGTCTGTTGGTGAAGGTTTGGCCTCAGTTGTAGGAGAAGCCTTAGGATTAAAAGGTTCATGAAGAGAAACGGAGGTTTGGCACCATGCAGCACGACTACAGTCCCTGAAGAGAGGGAATGGCCATTGGTGAGGGTGAAATCTTGGTTGCAGTGAAGACCCCCACAATTGGAGAAAATAATACCAGGGAATGACCACCAAGAACAGCAGCCGCTGTGGAGCAGAGCCAGTCTGAGCCTATAAGTCAGGTTGTGAATGCTGTGGATGGCAGATCTAGAAAAGCTGCCCAGGCCCTTTGGAGCCATGGGATTGTCCGTGGGTTCTAAAACCCAAGCACTGAACTTTTACACTGTTGACATTTTGAAGTTTGGTTTTGCTTTGCTTTGATTGTGACTGTGCCTTGGGTCTCTTGGAGTAAGAAAGTATTTCTTATGTTTTTGATTTTATAGGAGCTCACAGTTGAGAGAGGTTTGACTGTATTCTACATGATGATATGATCTCAGTGTTAACTTGAGGTCTTGGGGATAAATAAGAAAGGAAAGTTTATGATATGTTTGTGTGTCAAGTTGACAATGGGTCAGTTGTGTTGTTTAGTCTTATGTCAACTTGACATAAGCTAAATTTGTTTGGGAACAGGAGTTCAACTGAGCAAAATACCTCCATAAGATTAACCTGTAGGTAAGTTTGTTGGGCATTTTCTTGGTTAATGATTGATGTGAGAGGGCTCAGGTTACTGTAGATGGTACCTGAGCAAGTGGTTCTGACTTGTATAAGAAAGCAGGTTTAGGGGCTGGAGAGATGGCTCAGAGGTTAAGAGCACTGACTGTTCTTCCAGAGGTCCTGAGTTCAATTCCCAGCAGAACCACGTGGTGGCTCACAACCATCTATGATGAGGTCTGGTGCCCTCTTCTGTAAAACTGTATGCATAATAAATAAATAAATCTTTAAAAAAAAAATGAAAGCAGGTTTAGTGGACCACTTAGGAGAGGCCAGTAAGCATCATTCCTCCATGGTTTCTGCTCCAGTTCTTGATAGCTGCCTTGAATTTCTGCCCTGAATTACATCCAGGATTAAGTAGGACCTGGGAGCTTAAAGATAAGTAAACTCATTCTTCCCCAAGTTGTTTTTGATCATGGTATTTTATCACAACAATAGAAACCATAGACACTCAAGTTAAATAAGACCACCACGTCCTCTTAGCATAGTTTAGCTTTGTTTGGCTTTTAGATGCTTATTCAGGGTCAGAGAGTGGTAACTCACACCTTTAATCCCATAACTCTAGACACAGATCTTTCTGTGTTTCTGTGAGTTCAAGGCCTAACTACCAAACAGTAGTAGCTCACACCTTTAATCTTAACTCCAGAATTATGATGCAGAGTTGAACCCGGAAGTGAAACAACTGGGTGAAGAAGATATTTAAGGAGGCAAAGAAGGTATTTAAGGAGGCATAGGCAGACAGTGTAGAATTCTGTAGAAGTGAAGAGCCAGGCTGAGAAGTCTGGAAGATAGCTTTTACCCTGAGAAGTTGGCTGGGTGAGAATTGACTATGATCTGTTACCTCTTTCTGATATTCCATACTGATTTTATTAAATAAAAATATATCACCACATTCTGTCTTATGTCCATGTTTGGGTAACTACTTACAGACCCGTGGTTTCTTTGATGTTACTGAAGGGGACATCTTCACACTTTCCACCCCTACTCCCTGGCTTTGTTATAGTTCAGAGCTTGAAAAGTCTGTGTTAATGACCTTTCTTCCAGGAGGGATTATGAAGGTTGGGACAGAGTCTAACTATGGTAGAGTCCAAAGGTAGCATCCATGTTGCTAATCATCCTTCTGAGATGTCAAAGTGCTTCTACTGAAGCAGTCAATGGTTTGGATCATGTCTATCTTTCCTCATAAGGGGCCTTTAGTCTTCTGATGGATTCCTGACTCAGTATGGAGTCCATGAGTCTTCCCTTTCATTAACTTAGAGCTTTCATTTTCTTATATTCTCTCTTAAAGTTGGTTAAGTCCCCTTCAGAAGAGAATACAGATTCAGGTAAATTCTCCATATAATGATGAATTAGGAGCGTTTTTAGGATCCTGTTGATTCCATAGTCCTGCTTCTAGTAACCGGATAAAATAAAGGGAGCTTTCATGCTACCTACCTGAAACATGAACTCTAGTTTGTATTTAATGAAAACTCAGAGCCAAATTTTGGGGAAAAGCTGGACTATCAGAAAGAGGAAACAGACCACAGTCAATTCTCACCCAGTCAACTTCTCAAGGTAAAAGCTGTCTTCCAGCTTCCTCAGCCTGGCTCCTCATTGCTTCTAATGCCCTATCTGTTTTCCTATGCCTGCCTTAAATACCTTCTACACCCAGTTGTTTCACTTCAAGGTTCAACTCTGCCTTATATTCTAAGAGTTAAGATTAAAGGTGTGAGCTACTATTGTTTTGTAGTTAGGCCTAGAATTCACAGAAACACAGAAAGATCTCTGTCCCTGGAGTTAGGGGATTAAAGTCATAGGTCACCACTCCTGGTCTTTCCCATGCTAGGATTAAAGACCTGAGTTTCCATTCCCTGACAAGCCTGGCTTGACTGTGGGTGGATCTGTTCTCTGATATTCCAAACTGGTTTTATTGAATATAAAGTATACACCACACCTACCTTAGGATTTCTATCACTGTGATAAAATGCCACAGGCAAAAGCAACCTGAGGAGGAAAGGGTTTATTTCATGTGGTAGCTTGTAGTCCATGATCTAGGGAACTCAGGGCAGGAACCTGGAGACAGGGACCAAAGCAGAGACCATGGAGGGGTACGCGGTTCATTGGTTTGCTCCTTATGGCTGTACTTTCTCATAGAATCCAGGACCTTCTACTAGGGGTGGAACTGCCTATATGGGCCCTTACTCATCAATAGTTAATCCAGAAAATACACCACAGGCCAATCTGGTGGGCCATTTTCTCACTTGAGGTTCCTCTTCCCCAAGTGAATCTAATCTGTGTTAAGTTGACATAAAACTAGCCAGCACGAGACCTGTGACCAAGAGTCTCCCCCAAAGCTTGACTTTCAGATATAGAGCCTTTGGCAGGTTCACCTGAAGACATTTGCCTGTTTGTAACCAGCATTGCCCAGTATCTAATGCCACTTCATCTGTCGCTCTTGGCAACTGGCTAGGTCTGGCAGCAATCAGTCTTTGACACTTGTGTCTTTCTTATCTCTTTCTTTTTCTGCCCCATGCCCTAGAAATGATAGTATTAAAAAAGTCCCTCAGCCTTTGGAAGGAAAGAAATTACTAGCCTGGGTACAGTCTGCTACTGGGTCTCTACTGGGTTAAAAATATGGTGTCATCACAATTCCTATAAGTAAGTGCTTCCAATTTGGTAACAAACATCTTGTGGTAATTAATTCTGTGGGATCCATCTTTATTTAGTATATGCTTCCCTTTTCTCCCATTACCACTTAAACCCAATCCCATCAATGATTTACATTTTGCTAGTAAACTATTTCCATAATAGTGATGATTTCAAAGTTCCCTTCCTTATATTGTCTTTGGGCACTGGCAGAAAGGCACTGATATTATCAAATGGAGCTTTGACAGTCTCATTGTATTTGACAGAATGCCTCAGTTATGGAAGTAGAATTCTTGTGTGGTTATAGATGGTCCTGCTCAAACAGCAATCAGAAGGTCAGCCTGCCCCCAAAGTAGCATTGTGTCCATGGATCGGACAATACAAAGAGGAAGAAACAACAGACTTGGACATAACCCCAGCTGTTGGACAAATTCTAGTTTTATTAAAGGAAACTTAGAGCGAGATATTGGGGAAAAGCTGGACTATCAGAGAGAGGAAACAGACCGCAGTCAGATCTCACCTAGCTATCTTGAGGCTTCCTCAGTCTCGCTCCATGTTGTTTCTACAGAATGAATCTTTCTTCCTGTGCTTGTCTTAAATACCTTCTTCGCCCAGTTATTTCACATCCAGGTTAAGGCATAGGCTACTACTATTTGATAATTAGCCTTTAACTCACAGAAACACAGAAAGATCTCTGTCTCTGAAGTTATGGGATTAAAGTCATAGGTCACCACTCCAGGTCTTTCCTCTGCTGGGATTAAAGGCCTGAGTTACCACTCTCTGACCCTCCTGGCTTGACTGTGGGTGGATCTGTTCTCTGCTATTCCAGACTGGTTTAATTAAATATATGACATATCACCGCACCCAACAGTTGTGGTCCCCAAACCTCCTATATAAACTCCAAGTCCCCACCCCTTTCACAGACACCCTTTTCCTGTGGGAGAGTATCTGTTGAGGTCAGTCTAAACTCTTCTCGGTCTCCTATTTCTTTAAACTGCTTCAGAAATCTAACAGTATTTCAATCACTGAAAAGATGGTTTTGCAAAGGAGAGTTTATAGATAAAGTGTCAAATGTGAGGGGATAGGAGCCTCAGGTCTCAAATCTACCTTCCTGAAGACTGAAGTGTTTATGGGACTGAGTTGTGGGGAAGGGTATCAGTGGAAGGAAGCCTGAAATGATTGATGCTCTACATACAAACTGTATAGTTCTTCATAGGATGCATAGGTACATTCTTTGTAATGTTCATGAACATCACTAGTTACCAACCAAAGGAATACGAATGTGGTCAGATAGTATCTAAGGGGTACAGGCAAGTTTTCTCCACTTTTCTAAAACATGCCTATCAAACATGTGCACTCAACAAAGCATTTAAAAATGGGTTGATTTATGACCTTCAGTTTCTTTAAAGACTTCACAATATTGCTACTTCACTAATATATATGTATATATATATACATATACCATGTTTCTAGATCATGGTTATTCAAATTTTGCTCAAGAATAAATTATTTCTTTTGTTCCTTGGAAGCAAGAGCTGTAGATAAAAGTTTCTTGTCTGGATTGCTTGTTCCCAAATACCCAGAAGCCACTTCTCAAATTTCCACACAGAGGCTTTATATTAATTATAAATTAAATTAATCCATTTCTATTCATTTAAATATTGCCAAGTGGCCATCCAAGATACCAGGTCCTCTGATATCTTGCTTTTCGGTAGCTGGCTCTCCTTTCTCTCGGCTCCACTTCTCTTCATCCGAGATGCCACTTAGATTGTTTTCCCTAGCCTGCCTTGGCAAAGGCCAAACAGCTTATCATTAAGCAATGGGAGTAATACATATTGACAAAGTGCTGTTTCTTTCGTTCATTATTTCTCCAAGCACTTGGGTAGGACATTCAGGAGTGTGTGGCATGTGGCATTCTTCACTTCATGGCTGACAGGAAGAGAAAGCCATAGGGACTTCTGGAATAAGATACAGTGGGCCCAAAGACAACCAAAGTGACCTGCTTCCTCTAGTTAGGCCTCAGTCCCTCAGGTTCCCACCATCTCTCTGTGCAGTGCCACCAGCTGGTGACTGAGTAGTCAGCACATAAACCAGGGAGGATATTTTATACTCAAACCATAGCAGAGGCGCTCTCCACAGTCAGCCTTGTGGCCCTGGAGTACTTAACTACAAGGCCTCTGAAAGCAAGGGAAAACAGAGGTTCACTCAGGTTCCCCCTAGGCTTCACTGCCTTTATTTTACATTATATATAGCACTAATCCAAGACTCTGTGCTGAGAATTAGTGACAAAAGAGTTGGTGGCTCAGTGATATCATAAAAGAAATGTTAATTTTAGGTATAAAAATTTCATTAGGAACTCTCTTTAATAAGCTATTGACGTTTACAATTTTTTTAAAGGAAGGCATGGATTATTGCTTCTAAAATATTATCATTTATTTTTATTTTATGAACAGTAGTGTTTTGCCCTGAAGCTAGAGTTACAGACAGTTGTGAGCTGCTATGTGGGTGCTGGGAATAGAACCCCGGTCTTCTGGAAGAGCACTCAGTGCTCTTAACCACAGAGCCATCAGTCCAGCCCCAATATTATTTTTTTTTTAAATTGCAAGCATCTCTATTTATTTCCACTTAAAAAGTATCTCCCTAGGCCTGAGAAGTGTCAGTGTTTGGTAAAAAGTTTGCTGTAAAGGCATGAGGAGGACCTGAGTTCAGGTCCCCAGTACCCATATAAAAAGTCAGGTGTGGGAGTGCATACCTGTAATCCCAGAAGAGAGAGTGAAGCCAGGAGAGTCTCTGGAATTCACTGGCCAGCTAGACTAGTCCATTTGGTGAGCTCTAGGTTCAGTGAGACTCTGTTTCTAAAAGCCAGGATGAAGGAAGATGAGAAAGTTTCTTGATGTTGATCTGTTCTCCATGAATGCATGCTCATCTGAATGTAATGTGTGTTCAAGAACATACACACACACACACACACACACACATACACACACACACACACACACACACACACACACACACACATTTATTTGGTAGTGTTCAGGATGGAGTCTGGGCCCAAGCATGCTAGGTAAGAGCTGTATATTTCTTCTGTTTTGTTTATTTATTTAGACAGGGCCTCTTTAGACAAGGATACTCTCAAAATCTCTGAGTAGCTAAATATGACCTTGAACTCCTGATCCTACTTCTTCACTGTACTGAGATGATAGGCTTGTGTCAATCAACATGTCCGATTTATGTAGTTCTAGGGGTAGAAACCTGGGCTTTTTATGTACCAGGAAGGCGCTCTGTCAACTGAGCTACACTCCTAACCTCATTTCTCTTATTTTAGACTGAGAGTAACTCTGATATTAAGGAACATTCATGCTTATTTCCTGGTTAATTGGAATAGATGTCCAATAAATATGAATTACAAGCTACACTAATAGGCTCTATTAGTACAGGACGATTCCAGGGGCTTACCTTCTGCTTAGTCCAATCTTAGGCTTACTAACACCTGCTTATAATGCAGAGAATCAGCATAATATCCTTTCTGAAACAAATAAGATACTAATTGATTGTCTGATAAAATTTATCTTTGGAATTATGACATAATCCCTCCACTTAGCAGAGCCATTTTAATTTTTTTTCCAATCTCAGAGTCCAGTTGAGCTGGGTAGTGGTGGCACATGCCTTTAGTCACAGTACTTTGGAGGCAGAGGCAGGCAGATCTCTGAGTTTAAGGCCAGCTGGGTCTACAGGGTGAGTTTCAGGACAGCCAGGGCTATACAGAGAAACTGCCTAAGAAGAAAGAAAAAAAGGAGGAGGAGGAGGAGGAGGAGGAGGAGGAGGAGGAACTGTTGAAGAAGGAGAAAAAGCTCATTGATTAATAACATTTCAGTTTGTACCAACATCTGGGGAATGGATCTTTGTACTTAAAATTGATCAATCTCCTGTTTTTCCACAAGACAGAAATGTGTTTTAAATAAAACACTAACTTATTTTCACCTGCAAATCAATTTTTGCAGGGTCAAAGTTCTGGCCATCACGAATGTTAGCCAGCAGGCAGGAAGCTTGTCTGTACACAAGCAAGTGGTAAACTCCATGGAAGAATCAGCTGATGGCAAGAGGAAATGATTCATGCTCTAAAGAGACCGTCTTAAGCCAGATAGTGGTGACCCACCTTTAATCCTAGTACTTGGGAGGCAGAGGCAGCTTGGTCTACAAAAACATCCTTGGAAAAGCTATAAAGGAGGCAATTTATGCAGGATATGGGTGACTGCAGACTGCTGAGTGCCTTCTCACGTCTGAAGGTTTGTGGCCAAATATAGCTAAACCAATCCCCATTGCTGGTCAGAAGGTGGTTTTCATTATGCAAATCTCAGGAACATAGATGTCTACTTCTTTATTTACTCTTCTTTAAAAGATTTATTTTTTAAAATTATTTTTATTATGCGTATGTGTCTATGTGGAAGTTTGTGTGTGTGACTGCTAGTGTCCATAGAGGGCAGAGTACTGAGATATCCTGGAGCTGGAGTTACAGATGGTTGTGAGCTGCCTGAGAAAGGTGGTAGGAATTGAACTCAGGTCCTCTGGAAGAACAGCAAGGGCTCTTAACCTCTGAGCCATCTCTCCAGCTCCTCTTGTCGACTCTTGTCACTTATTAATTTGCTAAGGAGCAGTTTCTGACATAGTACATATTGTCAGGCTATGGTGTGGGATGTCTTTCTGTACACTGTCAATATGCTTTATTGCCTTGGTAAATAAAAAAGTTGTTTTGGCCTATGGCACTTAGAGGGAGGTAGGAAATCCAAGCAAGATAAAGATAAAGGAGGGTAGAGTCAGAGGGAGATGCTAGAAAATGCAGAAGGAAGATGAGAATGCTGCTCTGAGAAAAGGTACCAAGTCATATGGCTAAACATAAGTAAGAAATGTGGGTTAACTTAAAGTACAAGAGTTAGATAATAATATGCCTGAGCCATAGGCCAAACAGCTTGTAATTAATATAAGCCTTTATGCTATTCTTTGGGACTAAGAAGCTGTGAGATTGTGGGTCTGGACCTCAGGGCTAGGATGCGTCAAAAAACTTCTGATGACAAGGCTAGAGCTGGCTGCCTTAGTCCTCTTGCTGATCACCAGATTCAGAGTAAGAATGGAAAACAAGCTTCCCTAGTCACTGTGAAAGACAAGGCCAGGGGAGGTTAAAACAGTGAAGCAGAGATCTGGCAGCTTCCTAGGCAGAGGGACTCCCATGGGTGCTATTTGCTGTAACTCATACTTTGATAGTGGACAGAGGGTTCTCTAGAGTGGCAGGTGTGTTGCATACATTTTAAACTGTTGAACACATTTCAAGACACAACTTCTCTAGCCTTAAAAAAAATGAGAGAGGCTGGGCACATGTCTTTAATCCCATCCCTTGGAAGTTTGAGGCAGACTGATCACTGTGAATTAAAGGCCCTTCTGGTGGTCTATATAGCAAATTCTAGGCCAGAATTCTAGGCTATCTAGTTGTTATTAAATGAAAACTCAGAGCTAGATATTGGGGAAAAGGCTGGAATATCAGAGAAAGGAAACAGACCATAGTCAATTCTCACCCAGCCAACTTCTTAAGGTAAAAGCTGTCTTCCAGAGTCCTCAGCCTGGCTCATCATCTCTTCTACAGATACCACACTGTCTGCCTATGCCTTCTTTGTCTAGTTGTTTCACTTTGGGGTTCAACTCTGCATCATATTATAGAGTTAAGATTAAAGGTGTGCGTTACTACTATTTGGTAGTTAAGCCTTGAACTCACAGAAACACAGAAAGATCTCTGTCTCTGGAGGTATGGGATTAAAGTCATAGGTCACCACTCCTGATCTTTCTCATGCTGGGATTAAAGGTGTGAGTTACCACTCTCTGACCCTCCTGGCTTGACTGTGGGTGGATCTGTTCTCTGATATTCCAGACTGATTTTATTAAATATGAAATAAAATATTTAAAATATTTGAAACCTTGTTTCAAAAAATAAAACGAAAGGATGACATCGATAGCTGTGTGAACATGGACTGGGTGATGGTGGCTAATGGGATGCTTTCATGAGGCCTTAACCCTAGACAAGCACAGGCAACCACGGAATGTTCAGACTAGGACAGTCTTCCCCAGGGAAGAGCACACTAGTACCAAATGGTCAGCCTTGAAAACACATACATACAAGTGATATTATACAGACTGAGCAGGCTGTATTTACATATGTTTACCTAGGAACACTCACACAGTTGTAACACCTATTAAAGGAAAAGAGGCTATGAATTTGAAAGAGCAATTTTGGGGGAAGGTTTGAAGGGAGGAACGGGAAAGCAGAAATGAAGCTAATTATAAGCTCAAAAAAAAAAGAAAAGCCCACTAAAAAGTAAAAAAAAAAAAAATGTTTTTTAAAGAGCACTGGAGTTGCTTATCACGAACTATTTTGCTCCACCCTGCCTGTCCCAGCGAGGTCACCTGTTAGCTCATTTTTCACAGGGCAGCCAGACCACAACATTTTTGCAACCACGCCCCCTTTGCGGGTCGGAAGTGAGAAGGACAGGGCGTCTCTATTGGCAGAGGTTCTAGTTCCCTGGACTCCTGTCCCTTTGCTGACTTCAGTTCTTCCCTTCCTAAGCCAAAGGGGCTCGGACCTGAAGCTAGTCTTGTGCAACCATGGAGCTTAGGGGGGCCAATCAGAAGGGCGGGGCAAAGAGGCGGGGCGAGATCCGTGACGCAAGAAGCTCCGGCCAATGAGAACACCCCGCGGCGCCGGCAGAGTCGCCCCGCCATAAAAAGGAGCGCGAGAGGCTCGGCGGGGCTCCCAGCTCGCTGCTGCCCTTCACTCCGAGTGGATCTCTGCTTGCTGACCCCCCGGTCCGGGTGACAGCCTCAGGTCACGGCCACCAGCGAAGCTGAGCCACAGGGCTTGCATCACCCTTGGGTGTCTCGGAGCAGTCGTGCCGGGTCCATGGAGAAGGGCCCGCTACCGGCGGAGATGTCGAGGGGAGCCAGGTGCACCAATGGGTTCCCCGAGCGGGAGCTGCCGCGGCCCGGGGCCAGCCGGCCTTCGGACAAATCCCGGCCGCCTGAGGCCAAGGGCGCACAGCCTGCCGACGCCTGGAGGGCAGGGCGGCCCCGCAGCGAGGAGGATAACGAGTTGAACCTCCCCAACCTGGCGGCCGCCTACTCGTCCATCCTGCGCTCGCTGGGCGAGGACCCCCAGCGGCAGGGGCTGCTCAAGACGCCCTGGAGAGCGGCCACCGCCATGCAGTTCTTCACCAAAGGATACCAGGAGACTATCTCAGGTCTGTGCGGGCCGCCGGGGAGTGTGGGGCGTGGGGAGGCGGCTTCAGGAAGTGGGGGCAGCTCCGGGAACTTTCCCGAATTGCTTCACTTTTGGCATTGGGAGCCAAACTGTCACCTCCTAGCCCCAGCCATAGTACCGGAGCCTCCGCCTAGTTCCTCTCCTGGGTCGTGGGGCTGGCACCCAGGAGCCTTGGGGAGGGGGGCTCGTGTGGGCCCAGCCACTGACACTGAGCTCCGGGGCGGGAGGGAATGCGGGACCCTCTCACCCGAGCTCCCGGAGCCTGATGAGGCACGTGCAGCACCCACCTTCCCGCGGACACTTGTTGAAGGGACGCTTCTTGTGTCGGTCTGAGATGCAGCGCTTTGGGGTGATGCTAGGCTTTCTGTGAGCCTGTTAGTGAGCAAAGTTAGGTACTTGTAATGGTGGGGGGCATCTTCACGGAGTTGTAATTCTCATCCTACGACCTCAAGTTTACTCCAGTTTAGGACTTTGCCCAAATTAGGCACAGTTCTGGGTTCGGGCTCCCGCAGTTTGAGATGTGGGCTTTTCTTGAGTTAATATTGTTGCTGAAAACCTTCCACCCCCCCTCCCGCTGTTGCTCTGAGAATTGAGGTTCAGTGAACCTGGGACTCCATGCCTGTGTTGCCCCCCTTCCCCCCCCCCCGCGCCTAAAATCAGCAGTCTGCTTGCAGGTAGCAAGCCTTTCCTACCCACTGATGGAGAAGCAGTTGGTGTGAGTAGGGTACAGAGGCAGGGTGAAGAGGACATTGCTGTTTATTTGGTTAGCACTGGTCTTTATTTTTAAAACAAAAAGCTTTTGGTTCTTTTGGTGATCTCAAAGGCCTTACAACTATGCATCTTTGACATGTTTCTTTGGTTCCACCAATTTTCCCTGGAAAACCCCAAAACAAAAACACAACGCTGCTTTGAAAGGTAGACCACCCTGCCATTTTCCTGAAGGTGTTGAGAGACTGAAAATCCATCCCAGAAAGAACAATTATTTCTGCCAAACCTTCCCCCACCTCAAAGGAAGGGTGGGAAATCAGAGCCTGAGAAGGGTGGTGCCCCAAAGGAAACGGAACCACTTCCTAGTGCTAGGAAGGGGACATAGGTCCAGCTTTGAGTCTGAGTTTGGATCTTAGGAACAGAGTTTGAAAATTCAAAGACTGAAGAACAGTCATTGGATTTCCTGTGAGTTCAGTATCTGGCTGTGTTAGTTAGAAGGAGCATCTTGATGGAGCCTTGTTCATCCATCTTGTAGATAAAAAAGGTAATCCTCATAACATCGGACTGCTGAGTCTCCCTTCTGTAGATCAATCACTCCAAGGGAGAGGAGGCCTGACATAAGTGCATAGTTCTTTAAAGAGACTTGTCTGTTTCTTGAGAGCTTCTGTCACAGGCTTGCCTCATAAACAGATTCAGCTAAAGAGGCCTAAGACAGCCAAAGCATCCTTCATTCCAATTTATTAATAAGTCCAGGAGACAGAAGATTGGTGTCCATCCACTGAGGAAGATGGAGGGCTGGAGATCGACAGCTTAATGGGTATGGAGTTTTCTTTTCTGGTGACAGAAATGTTCTGGAGCTAGACAGAGGTGGTGGCTGCACAAATTGTGAATACTACTGAACAACGCACTTTGCAAATAGTTAAAATGAAGAATTTTTATAGATATTTTACCACAATAAGAATCAGGAATTATTTAAGATTATTGATATCAATCAATTGAAACAAATTTGAAATTATGTAGCCTTGGCTGGCCTGGTGCCAGATATATAGGCCAGGCTGGTATAGAACTCACAGAGATCTGCCTGCCTGCAAGGATTTATGGCTTTTGTCTGTCTGATGCTTTATCTATTCATTTCTTGTTGACTTGTGTCGGAAATCATGTGGTATTTCATATTATCTCTTTTCCAGTTTCTTTTCGTGGCCCTGGGGAGTTGGTCATTTTCCCACCATGTCTCCCTGGCATGGCCTTTTCCTCTTTTCAGTACCTGCCTTGGTCATCTATGACAGGGCTGCATGTGTCATGGTTACTAAGTCTCCCTGTGGCTATCACTACTGCGATGTAGCTTGTGGGCCAGGAGGCAGAGGAGAAGCTTGCCAGGGGAGGCAGCCTCTGAATCTAGCCTTCAGTGCCTTGGTCCTCTCTCTCCATTTCTGTCTCCTCTCATTTTAACCCCACCTCTCTTCCAGACTAAAGCTTTAGCCTTGGTGAGTTCTCCCAGAAGGTCCCTTCCTCCTGCCTCCTCCGAGTGCGGGGGTTACAGGTGTGTGTCACTGCTACTTTGTCTTCATTTCTTCCATTCCCAACTTTCATTTAATTAAGTTGGAAGGTCCACGACTATTTCCCCAGGCCCTTTCTCTTTGTTGTCTTTTCCCAGGAATCAATAGTGACAGCCCTCTTGGTAGCAGCAGCCACTACAGGTTAAATGCTATATCTGGTCTCATCATCCGTTGTGCCTTTTCTGAGTCTGTGGAAATACACAGGTCTTAACTCTTCTGTCGTATTTCCTCATGAACATGTTTCCACTTGTCTTTCTTGGACTGCCAAGAGTTTTCATGATCATGTGGACAGTGTCCCGCCTGGGTTTCTGGAACCATATGTATAATTGAGCATGAGGCAATAGCCCTTTCTCAGCCTTTTGTATTACAGATTGTTCAAAGAGTATATCCTGACAATGGGATACTTTGGGTTTTGTTTGTTTGTTTGTTTAAAAGATTTTATTTATTTATCATGTATATACAGTGCTCTACCTGCACATAGGCCTACATACCAGAAGAGGGCACCAGATCTCATAGATGGTCATGAGCCACCATGTGGTTGCTGGGAATTGAACTCAGGACCTCTGGAAGAATAGCCAGTTCTCTTAACCTCTGAGCCATCTCTCCACCCCTGGGATCTTTGTTTTTATAAAAGCAGAGTCTTCACTACTTCATGAGAAAATGTAGTAATTAAGAAAGATTTTTCTTTTGAGATCACAGTGTATCTGATTTATTAAATCAGGTTGTATTAATGAACTAAAAACTGATAGCTCTGAAGTGTGAATATAGATTTATTGTACTTTTTAATTATAAGTATGAGAGAGAGAATATGAATGCACATTTGAGGATATTGCATTCCTTGAAGCTGTAGTTACAGGTTGTGAGCAGTGCAGTGTGGGTGCTGGGGTTTGAATCTGGGTCCTCCAGAGAACAGTACATATTCTTAGCTTCTGAGCCATCCATCTAGTCTCAAAATAATCTTTTATTCCCTCCTACATCATAGATAAAAGGTAAATTCATATTATAGGGGCTGGGCTCCGTTGATGAAATGCTTACTGAATAACCATTAAAACTCACATAAGAAAGCAAGACATGGGGGCACACTTGTGTTATCTTACTTAGCACTGAGGAAGTAGAGACAGGATGGTTTCTGGGACTTGCTGGCTAGCTAGGGTAGCCAAATTGGCAAGCTCCAGGTTTATGGGGAGACTATCTTAAATGATGAGAAATCAGGAAGACAGCAGACATCAATCTCTAGCCATGAGCGCACACAGAGAACAGTTATCTTATTAAGGGCTGAAATGTCAAAATGGATGGATAGGAATATGTAACTCATTTAAATCTTGATTCACTAATACTTTCTGTTAATTTTGCTAGTGAATTATTAAATAGAGCTTATTTGTTGCCAGAAAGAGAGCCGGGAGTAAAGGGGAAAATAAGAAAGCTGCTGATACAATAGTTTATGTAGATCAGAGCTGTTGAACAGAGGAGCAAAGCCGTGAAGGCACTATACATACATAACTTTGGAATGACAGCCAAGCATGGCACTTGCCTTAATTACTTTTCTATTGCTGTAAAGAGACACCATGATCAACAAAATTTATAAAAGAAATCTTTAAGTGAGGGCTTTTCTTACAGTTTCAGAGGGTGAGTCCATGGTCATCCTGGTGGCATGGTGCTGGAGTAGTAGCTGAAAGCTTTACCGATCCTCAGATCGGAGGCAAACGTGTGGGGTATTGGGCTTGGCATGGGCTCCTGAAACCTCAAAGCCTGTCTCCAGTGTCACATCTTCAACAAGGCCACACTTCCTAATCTTTCCCAAATGGTTCTACCAACTGGGGCCCAAGCATTTAAGCATGAGCTCCTGGGGCCATTCTCATTCAAACTAGCACCACAGCATTGGTACTGGTATCATGTCCTAGGGCTGTCAGAGATACCACAAACATCAGTGACTTTATAGCCCTGAAAGCTAAGTCTGAAAATGAGGAACCAGCAAACCCTGGAAACCACACTGGAGACTTGTGGTGATATGTTAGTATTTAATAAAACCTGGAATATCAAGAGATCAACCCACAGTCAAACTAGGCAGAGGTAGCTCTGGGAGTTCCAGGTCTAACAGAGCAGTGGTCACTCACACAGCATAGGATTCAGAGGATCTCTGTGAGTACAAGGCAGAACAGCTGGGCTTCAATGACACACACCTTTAATCCCAGCATGGGAAAAGCTGGGAGTGGTGACCTATGCCCTAATTTCAGAGGCAGAACTTTCTGTGTTTCTGTGAGTTCAAGGCTGACTACCAAAAAGAGTAGCTCACACCTTTAATCCTAACCTGGATGGGATACAGCTGGGCGAGAAGGGTATTTAAGGCGGGCTTAGGAAAACAGCAGCAATTAGACCAGGATGGAGGGTGAGGAAGCTGGAAGACAGTGGGTGAGATTTGACTGTGGTGTTTCCTCTCTCTGATATTTGAGCCTTCCCCCGATATCTGGCTCTGAGTTTCTTTCAGTACAACCAGAGTTCATGCAACAGAGACTTCCATACTTCATCCACATTTCTATATGAAATTCAATCCCTGTTCCTTGGTTTGTAACCATCACTCCAGTCTCTCTCTGTCAATGCCCACATTTTTGTCTCCTGAGAATATGAGTGATGGTGGATTCATGTTTACCTGAATTTACTGAGTTATACCTCCAACAGCACCATATCCAATAGAATCATATTCAGAGGCACCCAGGACTTAAGCATGATTTTCTTTGTAGGGTTTAATCCAAGCAATTATAAATATTATTTATTCATGATATTAACTGGAAATTTTACTAGAGTTCCACTTAATTTTTATTTATTTTGAGACAGGGTCTCTCTAGGTAGCTCTGGCTACCCTAGAATTTACTATGTAAACCAGGCTGGCCTTGAACTCATGGAAATCACCAGCCTCTGCCCCTTGAATGCTGAGATTAGTGTTTACAGCACCAGGCCTAGAATCACTTATAATTTTTTATTGTGTTCCAGGAATTGTGCTGGATGCTGAGAAGAGAATGAGTAAAGCTGAATATGGTTCTTGCCCTCACAGGAACTTCAGCCTTTTAGAGGAAAGAACCATTAACCAGCCACAGGAAAGAGAAATGTGACAATTAGCCACATGGCTCTGTGAGCATTTAGTAAAGACACTTGACTAGTGCTGAGAGATGGCAGCATGGAAGGTGCAGTGATGCTGGGGCTGCTGTCTTTCTTACTGGCTCGGAGCCCTCCCCGAGTCCTTAAATGGTGTCACTTTTCCCTATCTTCAGAATAGCCCGTCAGGGCACGCAGTATGCCCATGTTATAGACAAGGTGTCTGTAAGGATAATGAACATCATGTGACATGACTTTCAGTTGATGACAGTTTTTTTACTAATTTATTTGGCTCTCTTCTTCTCCTTTGTATTTTTTTCCCCTGCTGTTTGCTTTGTCTGGCTCTAGAAACTCCTCCACATCCTGGCCTCCTTCCAGTTTTGCATTTATAGCATCCTTTGGTTTTTTGAGTTCAGTGTTTGGGTGAACAAGACTGCAGTACCTAAATTTACCAGGAGAGGGCTGATGTCTGAGTACTGGCTTCTAGATTAGGAATCTTGGATTGCAGGGATCCTAATTCCAGGTATGGGAAGGGAGGGGCTTCTGACAGCCATAGATTCTCTATTGAATATGTTCAGCAAAGAAGGAGCTGTAAGTATGGGACTGTAGGCACTCTTGAATTCTCAGCAGCTTGCCCCACACAAGTGATGGGCTTACTGGGGATTTGGATTTGTTTTGGGGCTAAATGTTTATTTATTATGTATACAGTATGCAGAAGAGGATACCAGATGTCATTATAGATGGTTGTGAGCCGCCAGTGCTCTGAACCTCTGAACCATCTCTCTAGCCCCTTTTTGTTGTTTTGAGACAGTTTTTCAAGTAACAGCCCTGGCTGTCCTAGAATTCACTATGCAGACCAGCTTGGCCTCAAACTCACAGAGACCTGCCTGC
Source organism: Sigmodon hispidus (assembly GCA_004025045.1). Taxonomy (NCBI): domain Eukaryota; kingdom Metazoa; phylum Chordata; class Mammalia; order Rodentia; family Cricetidae; genus Sigmodon; species Sigmodon hispidus. The sequence continues at coordinate 34,851 of PVIH01011671.1, read as the reverse complement.
CTCTACCTTCCTAGGATCAAAGGCTCGCATCACCACTCCTTACGGTTCTTAGAAGTCACCCACATCAACTTCTTAGACTCTAGTGAGTTACTGAAGAAATAGGCCATTTATTGTGCAGGATTTCCCACATTGTGGGCTTTGTTTATTTTATTTTTGAGTTGGTCTAACATGAATATTTATTTCTTATGTTGTGTATATAGTAGTTAGCAGATTGAAAGACTTGCTCATCTCTCAAACAAAAACTTTTTAAGTGTAGGTAAGACAGATTCATAGAAGAAAGCATGTGATTCTGTCTGGAGGAGCCAAATGTCTTTTTTTCTGGCTCTATTAGCCTGAAAGGTCTCAGCCTAACTTGTCAGTGACAGAGGTCCCAACCAGCCTTCCACCTACTGCTTTAGGAGCTATTGGTGACTACCTAGACTTGACATCTATTAAAAGTGACAGACTAATGATCTGTGGTCCTTTAATTAATTTTAAATGTATTAGTTGGAATTCTCTAAAGGTGTAACAGGACTCTTGTGTCCTTTTATAAAGGATCCTGTATAAGTCTTCAAGTTTTGAAGTATCTGAAGTTTAAAAAACAGAAAATGTTGTAATTTTAATGTATTTAATTCTGTAATATAAAGCTACTTAATTGTGGATTCAATCTAGAAGCCATAAGATATGACTGACATCATAAAAAGGTATTTTCATATGTGAAATATGAACACAAATGGAGCTGAGTGATGGAAACATTTAGCACTGGTGTCCTGGACAGTGGGCTGATAATTACAGAAGAAGAGATGCTGGAAAGTGGTGGGGAGAAAGGTGAGCCACACCTGGAAACCGCCAAAGCATGTAAAGAGAGTACGGACTCCTAAAACACCAGGGAAGGTGTTCTTACTCCCAACAAGAGAAACATGTATCCTAGATATAGGTACATTAATCTTTGCTGGATTGACAAACATAGAAATTTGATGCTATAAGAAAACATTATGTATGTTCAAGGTTAGTTATTATATGGAAATGACGTAAATACCCATTGTCTTACAATGTCTAAATGTTGCAGAGATTGAATTTTGTTTGAAAATGTGTGTATAGAAACAGAATGTTGTATTAAGAGATTAAATAGTAATAACAGCAGTTACATATTACTGAGGGGTATGGGCAAGGATAGAGATGCTCAACAGCTCCCCAGCTGCCCACTGAGCAGTGCTAGTGTCAGGCACCAACCCCTGTAGAGTCAGAAGTTCATGACTAACTTCCAAGTCTTCTAAAAGTTTGATAATCTGCTATTGACAGGAAGCGTTACTAATAGCAAATAGATTAATATAGAGGTGATATGTTATATGTATTATACGTAGTAAAAATGTTTATAAACTATTAGAAATTATTTTTACTGGGTTGTATAACTTACTAGAGAGAGAAACTGCTCAAGAAAAGATTGGCAGATAAGGCAACACAAACTCATGACAGTGGCAATGAGGGACAGCTATGAAATCATGATGGTTCTACAGTTAATAATTTTGTGGTGTCAGGCATTGGGGATTGGGGTCTTGACATCCTAGGCCAGAGCCCTACCATTGAGCTGTATCAGCACAATAAAAGCTATATTAATGCTTTTCCAATTATGATTTAATACTGAAATGTTTATTTACATTTGCCTGCAATGTACCTGGAGGCTATGCTTACATGTACCTGGAGAAGTTTCACTTTGTGCGCATGTGTGTGTATGTGTGGAGAGGCCAAAGGTGTCTGTCAGTTGCTTCTTCCACCTGATTTTTGGGACAGAACTTGCAGCTCTCCAATTGGCCTGGAAGACCCTGGGGGTCCTCCTGCCTCTGCCTTCCCAGTGCTAGCTAGGATTATGGTCACCACACTCGGTGTGTGTGTGTTGGTTCTGGGGGATCTAAACTCAGGTCCCCAAACTTGTACAGCCAGCACCTTACCAACAATGCTATTTACCCACCCTAAGTATTTACTTTAAAAATAGGTTTGTGTGTATTGTCAAGGTAGTAAAGGATTAAAGCACACTGTTGTCTTTGTATATTTTATACATACCTTAATTTTATAGATGTTGCTAAGCTACCTGATTCTGATACCCACCTCCAAATTGTCAGAAATATCCTAAGCAACCTATATAAGTAAATTAACATGGTTCAATTTCATGGGTCAATCGTATGTTAATATAGCACATGCTTATTTTCAAATAAACTAAAAATAATGTGACAGCCACAGAATGTCGCTTTAGCTCAGTGAAAGAAGAGCACCGCGCTCATCTCACTGTCCAGTGTATGTAGGAGAAGGCAAGTGTATGAACTACGCCAAGCTCTGTAATCAACCTCTTCCAGCCAGCACCTCCTCACATCACTCCATGGTAGCTGTCCCACAGACTCCACTCAGCTGCACACTGCAGAGCCAGGTTGTTCAATCAAAATCAGGGTTCATCCCTTTCAATATGTCGCCAGGGCTATCTACCCTGTTGCTGATAGACCACTGTTTAGCACCATGAGACCACTTTCCTCACAGGTTGCACAAACAATGTCAATACATGTAGCTAACACAACACAGACAATAGGTCCAGTTCTGCTGCAGCAGCTGTTCACACTGTTTCCCAGGAAAAATATGTTGCAGGAGTCCCTGGCCCTGCAGTCACCATGCAGCAGCCTGCTGTTCATGTAGAAGGCCAAGAACCTTGGACTGCTTCCATGTTGGCAGCAAGAGCCAAAGCAAAAGTTAGGTGAACAGTTGTTTCTCTAATTAAAGCCACACACCCAACTCCTGCTGGTAAGGTCACTGGCGTGTTGTTAGAGGCCGATGAGTCAGAACCACTTCATATGCTCCAGTCTCCAGAGTCTCTCCAATGCATGGCTGATGGGTAGAGACTGCACACGCTTCCAGCCAAAGCAGCTGCCCAGGAAGCAGTTAGCAGTGCCGTCTTGCTCAGCTGTTCAAAATTGATCAGGGACCATGACTAGAGAGCATGCTTCACCAAAGAAAGCTATATAAATGCCAATATTTAAATATTAGGAAAACTTTGCAAGATATAAAATAAAAAGGAAAAGAAACTTTGACTCTTAACAACCCAAGCAAACGCCAGGTCTGGCAAACACTGCCAGTCTAGTTTACTTTTTGTAGGAGTTTGTTTTTAAGTAATAAATAGAAAAAAACCCAAATATTTTGTATACCTGGGAAAAGGCATTTTGGGAAAACACAAAATTTAAAGCATTTTTTATTCAATTGTGTGTATATAATAATGTTATTATATACTGTATATACTACATAGTATATAGTAATACTATAATATATGCACACACAATCGAATGTTATTTTATTCAACTGTAAGTATAATATATATTATAGAATAACTCATTGTGGCATATTTTTCCTTTTTCTTCCTTCCTTCATTCCTTCCTCCCTCATTCCCCCCTCCCCCTCCCTCTCTTTTGAGTCTCACCATGTAGACTAGGCTGGCTTTAAACTCATAGACATGCACATGCCTCTGCCTCCTGAGTGCTGGGACTAAGGATGTGCCGCTACACCTGGTGACAGTTCTGTTTCAAGCAACAGAATTGATAATGAGTAAGGACATGTAATTTTAATTATAAAATTATAAAATTCTTGCTTTCATAAAAATTGCTTTATTATAGGAACCTGAGCCTAGACAGCTTCTCCACAGGGTTTTTGATGAAGCTGGGAGGATGATGAAGAAGTGAGGGGAGCAGAGGTGGGTAGTATGGTGATGCTGTCTAGACTGAAGCATTGCATGCTGGGAGAAAGGTCAAATGGGGGACAGGGAGGGCTAAGTGCCATGGGCCAGACAGACAGCCTGGAAGAGGCTCAACAGCCCAGCTCTAAGTTGTTGAGTCAGTTGCATTTTCAAAACAAAGGCATTGAGGTTTTACCTAATGTCCAACTAGCCATTGTGAGGAACTCACTGACCAAGCCAGTTCAAACCCAAGACGAAAAGGACTGCTGTTCTCTCTGCTGGCCACTGAAGCATCATTATGGCAAGTCCATCTATGCCACTGGAAACTTTGCCCTGGAACTAAAGAGGAGTGGATGCACATTCAGTTCTGTGCCTCCTGCTTCAGTCAGCATCACTCAATGTCCTGAAGTGACAAACCCTGTTGAGCAGGACAGCCCGTTACCAAAGTGTGTCAAGCCCCTCTGTTGACAGTAGATTAAGAGCACAGTACATGCAACCATGTACAGCACCAATACTTACTAATAAATAAGCCACTGTGTTCCAGGATGGCATATTTGCTATGGTAAACTTTTCATTGTTATTTCAGGATGTGCTCCTATTTACTCAAAACCCTGAGCTATGGAACAGTCTGTCTTGATGCACCCTAAGAGCCCCTTTGTCTGGTGTTCATTGCCACTCGATTGCATTATTTTCTCTATGCTTGCTTTAATCTTGTCTTTTGTTTGTCATGGCCTTAAAACGATAGACTATGTGCATAAACATGTAAATATACACACACAGATACACACCACTAATATCTTGTACTCTAAGTGTGTGCTAGATTGTGTAAGCATGTTCCATGGTATTCATACAGTAACGAACTGTTTGATTCATTTCTCAGAGGATGGCCCTATGATAACCAGGCATAGTGGCACATTCTTCTAATCCTAACACTTGGAAGGTGAAGCCTGGCCTACATGAGACTCTATTTAAAAAAAAAAAAAAAAAAAAAGCAACTAACCCAAAACATATCTTCCTAATTAAGCAATAAAGTTTGACTTTATTGAATCCAGGAAGATACAAGCTTACCTGTTCCTTAGCTATATGATTACTAGCTTTTCCATAAACTTGACCTCCATTTTATATATGGTGGTACTACTGTTCACCTGACTTTCTAGAAGAATTAACTGCAAAAAGCACTGGATGCTTGATAAATTTCCCCTTCATGATGGGGAGAACCATGGGATATTAACTTACAATGTGTCTTAACTATGAGCCACTTTGGACTTTGAGTCACCACAAGCCCAGGACTTCTGCTCTGACAACATCTTGAGCACATAGAGAGGCCACTTGCTGGTGTTGGAGACATAGTTGAAACACTGGGCATGTTAATAGAAGCCCTAACTGACTAGCCCTAGATGGAGAGGAGCACCAGCCAGACACCTGCTCTGAGTCTGTCTCATTGTTGGTCCATAGAATCTATGGGCCTAATAAGCTAGCTGTAGAACACTCACTCTGGTTATGCAGTAGAAGCATCTGGAACAGATTCTGAGATCTCAGTGCATGATGTTACAAAGGCACTGTGGAAACACCAAAGCGTGAAGAAGGAGCATTTACTCTGGCAGTCTGGAACCTCACACAAGTCACTGTGGAGGCAGGAGACCCTAAGCTGTGGGCCTTAGAAGTTTCTACGATGTTAGTGACCCTGGGGGGTTGGGCCTGTGATGCAAACCTCACCCCCCCCCAAAAACAGATAAGCTTAACTTGATGGTACCTTTAAATGATTTGATTCTGGGCAAGAACAAAGAGTTCCCATGCCCTGGGTTGTGTTGCCCCTTTTATAGTCCCTGGGATCTATTGTTTCTCTCTCTTATCTTTCTCTCCTAAGAGCTGTAGCCAGACTCTGTTCTATCTTTCCTGTCCTTGGGATGGATGTACACTGAAGGTTCAAAGCGTCTTTCATCGAGGTTGAATGCTGGAGGATGCATTCTGAGTATCACACCCTGGCCTTGCATGCCTTCCCCATGCCCCAAACAATGGAAACAGTAAAAGCAAGCTCCTCCGACAGGGTTTCCTGCTGGGCAGAATCCTTCCCTTTTGTCTTTCTTCCTGGCAGAAACATGTCTGGGTTTGTACTAAATCCACAGGTACATATTTCAGCAGGAGCATCTAGGTGATGTGAAGGTTCTGTGGAGCACTGGGGCTTCAGAACAGGAGCTCTCAGAGCATGGCTCAAGCTGCATCATAGGTCTAGGACCTTCTCAGAAACCAGATTCTCAAGCCCTCCCAGACCTACAGAGAGCTGTGTGTAGAAGGGACCCAGCAATCTGTGTTTTAATACAACCTCTGGGAGGATCTGACAACCTCTGCTTCAAAGGATGCATCCATCACATTGGGGCCTCCATTGTATTTTCAGGAGAGATCCTAGCAGGCTAAAAGCTTAAGGGATGGGTGCTGAGCCATGTTGCTTCATTGCTTAAAAGTGAACAAACCTCAGCTTCAGGGTGCTGCTTTGGCTTCCTTTGTAATGTGAACCTTGTTTCCAGGGTTACCTTCTTGCTACTGATAACAGGCAGGAAATTAAAACAATCTGTGATAAAACTTTGTTCTTATTATCCACAGATGGCAGCTTTCAGATATGTGGGAGCAAAACTTAAGTAAATATAGCTGGGAAGCTTCATTATTGAAGAAAAATAACTTGGTGAGGTCAAGTTTATGGTCTGGATTCATTTTAATGAAATGTGATGTAGGCAACATATTAGTGTCTCACTTCTACAAAAAGTATTAAGCCTTATGAGGACAATTAGATTTCTTCCTGGTTTGATTTTAAGTATATAAACATTTGTGTGAACTCAAAGTCAGTACTACATGGCTGGAGAGACGGCTCAGTGGTTAGGAGCTGCTCTTCCAGAGGACTCGAGTTCAATTCCCAGCATTTCTAACTCCAGCTCCAGAGGACCCAAAATTTTTTTTAAAAAACCTTATAAAATATGACAAATTATACTTTTAAAAGTTTATTTTTAGCTGTTTTTTTTGTAACCATTTATAAGTAATAGTTTTTTTTAGCTTTGTGATTTAGATTTCTATTTCTTTTGGGGGATAAACATATTCGCATGTTACACATAAAAAAATGAAGTGAACTTTATTAAAGCTTAACAAACATCTCCCGACTCTGGAAGGGAAGAGTGTGTGTGTGTGTGTGTGTGTGTGTGTGTGTGTGTGATTAGCCACTAAGGAAGTGACGATATAGGCTTTCTATTACCCCAGGAAGTTTCTTCTAGTCTGTTCCTTTGCATTCAGATCCTTTCCCACGTCTCTCCCTTCTAAGTCACCTGTCTTTTCTCTACTCCTGTCTTGAGACAGGGTTTCTCTGTGTAGCCCTGGCTGTCCTGGAACTCACTCTGTAGACCAGGCTGGCTTTGAACTCTCAGAGATCTGATTGCTTCTTCCTCCCGAGTTCTGGCATTAAAGTTCTGTGCCACCACAGCCTGGCCACTCGTGGTTCTTCTCTCTACTCCTAGACTTCTGCCTGTCCCAGAATTTCATTCCCAGGACAACCATGTGTCACCATGCAGGTTCTTCAGACTACACACACCCAAAGAGACTAGTTCATGACTCGGGGCCAGTCTTCTTGACCACCACTGCATGTATGATCTGTCACTGGCTCAGCGTTGCTCTGCAGTGCACGAGAGTCATATGTCCATGTGACTTTATACCACTAAGAGACTCAAAATATTGCTGTGTCTATAGTTCGTAGTGGTTTTCACTGAGTCATACCCCACTGTTTGTTTATACATTGCAGTTGTGAAATTTTTTTCTTAATTTTGAAGTAATTTTAGACTTACAACACATATACCATTTCACAGGTTCACCAAAAATATCTTACATGCCCTAACACTTAAGAAATCAATATTGGCATAATGCTATTAGCTGCATGCTTCATTCAGGCATGGCTTTTAGTTTTAACTGTTCTTAGCTGTCATATTTCCTTATAATCTCCTCAACTCTAACAATTTCACAGATTTTTATGTTTTTTTTTACGATCTTAATGAAATTATTTAAAGAATACCCATTGAGCCCTCCCTGATGTACACACTTATTTCAGCTACTCAGGAAGCTGGCCTGGGAGGATTTGTAGTTTAAGACTAGCCTAGATAACTTAGTGAGACCTTGTCTCTAGAAAAAGAAAAAGGCAGACAGAACAACAGCAAAAAAACAAGAAAACTCCACTTATAGTGTTCAGTTTTAATACTACACAGGTGGTACCCAATGTCATTATGTCCTAGAAATGGCTAAGCTGCCCCGATCTGCCAGGTTTCTCCACTGCAAAGATGCTGTTCCCCCATTGTGTGCCTTGCCTAGGGCTCAACAGCCGGCATCCAATTTATTGAGGCTGACTCTTACATGTACTGGTAGTTGTGAGAACTTTAAAGATTTCTTTTACCAGAGAAAGCAAATGTCTGACATCCCATGATTCCCTTTTGTTCATTTATAAATGTTTTGTTTGCACTTACAGTCATAGTTCTCATGTGACTAAAGATTTTAGTGAGCTGTACATGACCTTATCATGATATTGAACTCTTGGAGAAATTCAGAGTACTTCTGGAAATCCCAAGGAGCTATATGTAAACTGCCTTCAAAAATACAACCAAAGGTTAGGTCAGAGGGTTCTGCATAGGAGACTGCTGCCGGAGAAGGAATATTTACTTAGAAAATGACAGAGAATTTGTCCCTGCCTGGTTCTTATCCCTGTCACTCTGTGTTTAAACCCTACACACATTTATTCTTGCTGGTCACAGTAGTGATTCTCCTACCACACAGTCTCAGGTGACTCCAACTAGCCTGACTTGGATGAGAAGAGACGCTTAAGCATGACTCAGGAGAGAAGGTCAGGCAGTGGGGGTGGGCATTTGCACATCTCTGACTCAGAACCTGCCTTTCTGAGGGGGTTGTGGGTGGCTGCAAAGCCATGCTCATCTCCTTACACTTGTCTTATTGTGTGGTGTGGACTGTGCATTCCCTGAATTTGTGAAGTTACACACTAACTGTTTTGGTGTTATCTGGTCTACCAAGTGATGAGATCACAGTTTACATATGCATGTATCTGTTTTTTATAAAAGTGAGAAAACACCCTCTGTGTAGCATCTCTTCTTATTTGACAATGGCACAAGAAGATCATGTACAATATTAGAGAGCATCTAGCTTGTCAGTGCCATGGCTATACTCCAGTGGTAATTGCTGTGGCTTATACTCCTTTGTCTTTCTGTAGCCAGAACAGCATGCTCTGCAGGTTGAGCTCAGTTCCGCTTGGGCATCCTCTGGCTAATCTTCCTCTTTGCAGATGAGGAAGGAACACTTACTAAGTGCAGTTTTTAAACACATAGCATTTTGTCTGAAATGTCTCTTGTATGCCTGACCATATGTCTGAGGCTCACAGTTTACCCATGACCACTGCTCCTTAGAGAGACAAACATGTGCATATCATGGGATTTATTTCTTTAGAAAGGCAACTGTAAGGCCAATGCTTCCCAAAAAATAACTTTGGAGAACTTTATGAAGTATAGAAGGTTATTTGGATATAGTAGAGGCTAAGTTTACAGGCATATTAGACCTGGCCTTGGAAGTCAAAGGGCTAAGGCTTAATGCTTTTCTCATAGGTGGCTTTGAGCACATCTGTTAGGAGATGTGAGGATGGAAGCAGTGAGCCATCTGTGCCTCTGGAAGCAGCTGTCATTCCTGCTTCCCCCTTCCCTTAACCAGCTCACAATACAAATATACTTTGAAGTCTTCATTTCTCATGAGTCTTCATTGTCCCAAGGATTTTTATGTCAATTAAAGAAAAGACCTGGTCACTTAGAAGGGAAATTAACTAGTTTTCATTTTTATTTTCTTAATGTTTTAATGAGGGTTTAAAAATATTTAGTCTGTGTTTAACCAAACTGGCATTTCTATTTTGTGATTTCAGATGTCCTCAATGATGCTATATTTGATGAGGATCATGATGAGATGGTGATTGTGAAAGACATTGATATGTTCTCCATGTGTGAACATCATCTTGTTCCATTTGTGGGAAGGGTAAGTTTCTTCTTGTTGCCTAACAATTTAAGAATGTATTATGAAAGTTTTAAATTAGGATAATTACATTTGAAGCTGTTACCTGTTTCTTACTATTGTTTACAGTTTATATTTTTTTATTCTATCCATTCTGATTAACCTAATACTTGGAAATTTAAGCTGGGTATTAGTGGATTTAATTAGATACTATCCCTTTTTATATTAGGAAAAGAGGATCCAGTGTAAGCTAGATAATAAGCCCTGTAGTTGTCATGGACACCTTTGAGAACATGTATGTTTACAACAATGATGTCTTGTTATGCCCAGTATCATAATAGTTTAATTCTATTTTGATTTTCTGTTAATTCATTTTTCAAAAGAAGGCTTGTAGGGAATAATATCAATATTTACCAATTATTTAAATTTAATATATACTAATATCTGCTTCTCTTTTTTGTTAAAATATTTTACTTTGCTTTCTTATGGTTGTAAAACATAAAAATATCATAACACACAAAGATGTTTCTGTTTTCACTGTTACACATTATTATATTGTACAAACTGCAGTTCAGTGCTCTGTGGACATTTGTGTTTTCTTGCAGTTAAAAAGAATATGGTTGCCAACTTTCTCTTGATGCACCTAGGCATACATTCTTGTTAGGGATGTATCTAGGAGTGTGACTACAGGATGGAAGTGTGTTTTAGGATATTTGATCAATGACACCCCGAGACTGTTAATAATGGAGTTAGGGACTAATTAACAAGAATCAGCCATAGAATATACGAGGACCCAGGGTATGGATAGTGAGGCACAGGCAGGAATAGGGAGGGACTTGGAAATTCACAGACTTTTGTGGACTTTGATCTGGGAAATGTAGAATTAGGCTGAACATTTCTGACCCAAGTAGTGTTCACAGAGTTCTGGAGACATCCTATGATATGACATCAGAAGGCATGCAACGTCTGGCCAGCCAACGTTAATGCTGAGGGAAACTTTTTGCTCAACCTATTATTGTGTATGAGAAAGCTAGTCTCTTGTCCATAATGGTGGAAAGGTTTAGTGGCCTCACTGGGCTAGATTCAGCACTGTATCCTGTTCTCAGCCTTTCTCTGTTGTATCCTGCTGCCTTTTGTGATAATCTCCATGTTTGTGCCACTTTGCTTTTGTTTTTCTCCTGTCTATCAGTAAGACAGTTCTCAAACTCTTATAGCATAGTGCTAAGTACTACTACACACGCCCTATAAATGTTTGATTAGTATTATGTGAACACATGAAAACTGGTGCATTCTGGCATTCAGGATGCAGTTGCACTGAAATAAAAATGGCTCCTTACTCTATTAGTACTAAAAGTACTTTTAAAAAAGTATGTTTTCTTGGGGCTGGAGAGATGGCCCAGCGGTTAAGAGCCCCCTCTGCTCTTCCAGAGGACCCGGGTTCGATTCCCAGCACCCACATGGCAGCTAACAACTGTCTGTAGTTCCAGTTCCAGGCAAACACCAAGGCAAATAAATAAATAAGTAAATAAAGTTTTTAAATTAAAAAAAAAACATATATTTTCTCATACTTTAATTCTTGGCTCAAAAGCATTTACAGCATAGATATCCATCCAACGCTCAGGAGGTAAAGGCAGATGGATCTCTGAGTTTGAGGCCAGTGTAGTCTACAGATTGAGTTCCAGGACAGCCGGGACTACACAGTGAAACCTCAGCTTGAAAAAACAAAAAACAAGACAGTTCTTTAAGCCATCACGGGCTGACTGTGTTCTTTTCCTTCTGTCGGGATGATGGAGCTCTCCAGCATCTTAGAAGGGACAAACAAGAGTGAGGGACATGGGAACAACTGTGCAGCAGGGCTCAGGGGTGGGATTCTTAAAGCTACGTGACACATGTAATAGTGGCATTTAGATATACTGTCTGCCATTTAAAGGAGTCTCTTCTGATTATATCTTGATGTTATGAGGTCATTTCCCCCTTTTATTGAGTATCTTTTTTTTAGATAGAGGAAAGACTTTGAGATTTGAGTCAAGAACTTAACTTTACCAAGGAGCATACAACTTTACTGTGGTCATTTCCAGAACAAGGCTGCTCTTATATGGTTTTCTTTTACTGTCTTCATATAATTTTAAAATATGTATGGAACTGCTTCACAGGTTTTAAAGATACATTGTCACAGTGATAGATAAACTTACATGTATGTACACTATGGTCTTATAACCATTTGTGTTCTTCATTTGGCTGATAATTTCTCTTTTTCCTGAAGGTCCACATTGGTTACCTTCCTAACAAGCAAGTCCTTGGCCTCAGCAAACTTGCCAGGTAAGAATGAGCTTAATAGAATTGTTCCTGTTTGCCGAGACCTTCAAGATTTCTTCTTGCCTCCACTTCTGTGGATCTAACTTAGAAGTTATATTGTAACTTAACAATCTGTTCTTGCATAGGCAGCCTTACTTTCAAGATCTGAAACACTGTCTCTGCCTTCTTCTCTTTCACTGCCTGTTTCTGTCTGCTCCCCATCGCTGATATGAGCTCACAACTGTCTGCAGAGTTTTCCCTAACTGGAAAAGAGCCAAGATCACCCGAGGTCCAGCCCTGGGTCTTAAGGGGACGTTAGTTAACAGTGTGGGAAAGAAACACATGCTTGGGTCTAACTGCACTAACTTTATATTTTAAGGGGCAGGGAATAGAAGAGCATCTGCATATATAGAGTACAGTGTCAAGTTAATTGTAGGAAATATTTTTGTGTTTATATAAGTTCAATAGGCAAAAAATAGATCTAGGAGACTGGATTTCCTTCATATTCACAGTAAGGCTGAGCCTTATGAAGACATGTCACATGCCTCCTACACTGATTCCCAGTGAATGCAGGTAGAGGCTTTTGATTATCTCATTGTTCAGGGTTTTCTGTCAGGGTGTACTCTTTTATGATTGCAAATTGAACAGAAACAACTAAAGACTACATACCTCATGTTAGTGAGTTTTCTCTCTCATGGATACTAGAAAGGGTTTATGGTTACGTAGCCTTCATTTATTCTTTATTGGAGTTTTCCTCATTGTGAATCCTTCATGTTAACAACTGGATTGGTTGATTCTTTCCAACATTGCTGACACAGATAAGTTTTCTCTCTAGTATGATATTACAAGTACAAGGGTACAAAAAGAAAAAGTGAAGGATTTTCCACATTGCTGTAAAATAAGGCTTCTCTTCACTGCACACTCATTTATGTACTGGAAAGTTTCTCATAAAACACATTCATAGGTTTTTCTGTCCACTGTGAATCCGTCCAGGTGAATGAAAGACCTGGGACAAGTGAAGGATTTCTCTCCAGTATGAGTTCTGTTATGTCATAGAAAGAATTATAACTAGTGAAGGTTGTTCCACATTTCTTAGATAGACAGTATATCTGTCTGGTGTGAGTCATTTTATGTTTCAGACAACACTGAGCACAACTGAAGATTTCCCACCCTCCTGTTGCACCCTCCTCTGGCCCAACCTGCCTGTGGCTGCTTTTACCCCCCAAAATGACTCAGACACTTATATTAATTTCATCTCAGGCACATTGCTAGCTAGCTCTTTCATCTTAATTCAACCCATTTCTAATAAATTTGTTCTGCCGTGTGGCCCATGGTCCATAGCTCACCTGGGTCCTACATGCTTCTTCTTGGGCAGATGGATGGAGTCTGTCTGACTTCGTCCTTCTTTTACCTGTCTCTCCTCTGATTCCTCCATCTACCTCTACGGTGCTCCACACAAGCCAGAACAGTTCCTTTATTTACAAAGTAGAGATGAATATTTCTACCATACCCTCCTTGCATTTATGTCTTCTGTCCGTGTTCCTGATGTTCATGGAATTGGAAATGATTTCCAGTGGACATAGCTAGGCATGATGGCCACGTGGGGCTTCTGTTCTCTCATTTTTCCTACGTGGTTTTACATGAGGAGTTTTCTTATTTACTGTGTAGTCTGGAGAGCAGATAAAGCTTTCTCTGTATGGACCACCTTTTTTGTATTCTGAGTATCTCTAGCATGTCACTTTATAGCTTTCTTTCCTTTAGAGTTTTTTTTTTTTTTTGTATTTTCAGTGTTCTGGCCTTTCCATCTTTTCCATTTTAAAGCTTTTAGAGTATTGTATCTTAACCAAGACTCTTGGAGGTTTCACAGTAATGGGAGCCAAGCCACTTGGGGGCTCTGCTAGAATGTGAAATATGTGTCTTTAAACTTTTGACAAATCTGCATATAGGCCTGTGGCTTCCAATTGCTTTTTGTTGTATCTATGCCTTGTGTATTTCTCAGGGTCCTGCAGGCTAGTCCATTCACTTCTACATCATTTTCCTCTGCAGATACAGGGCATATCACTCTTTATTTTGTTTACTCTCATTTTTTTTCTTACATGTTTATGACCTCAAAACAAAACAAAACAAAACCTTTTTGAGCTGGGCATGGTGGCACACACCTCTAATCTCATCACTTAGGAAGTACAGGCAGACAGATCTTTGTGATTTCAAAGCCAGCCTGGACTGCAAAGTGAGTTTTAGGGCAGCCAGGACTATGTAGAGAGACTCTGTCTCAAAAACAAACAATAACAAAAAATTGTCACCACTTTTATTTGGGATTTAGGAAGAAGAGGTGATGTATATATATGGCAATTTGTCTTTAATTGAAAGTCAATGTGAGGGTTTGTATTTATATATCTCTGCTAGGCCCTATCAATCAATGTTTTATTGTCCCTAAATGTCTTTTTGAATTTTAATTTGGTTTTATGGAGTTAGTGAATCCTGGATTATCTGAAGAAATACTGGGAGGGGTGTGTGTGTGTGTGTGTGTGTGTGTGTGTGTGTGTGTGAAGAACCAAATGAAGGGTTAGGTAATGAATGTGCAGTCATTGCATTTAAAACTAAGTTGGATTTACTTGATTGGGATTACAGTGACATCAGTCACAATTGGAACAAATGAATCTCTGTGGCCATTTTGTGCCTTTTATGGGTTATAGTGAGTTTGCCATAGTCCTGTAGTGGCAGCCCTCATATTTTTATTTATTTTTTTTAGAATCTCTGTAAACCTGTGGTGTTTTGAGTGAGAATGTTTCCCGTAGGCCCATGTGTTGAACACTGGTCCCCAACTGTTGGTAATGTTTGGGGATCTAGGATGTCTAGCCTTGCTGAAGGAAGCATATTAACGGGGATGGACTTTGAGGTTTCAAAAGCCTCATGCCATTTCCAGCTTGCTCTCTGTGCTTTTGGTTTAAGATGTGAGCTCTCAGATTGCTGTTCCAGTTTCTGTGCCTGCCTGCCGTCATGCCCCCACCAAGATGGCAATGGACTCTTTCCCTCTGCGTCCATAAGGCCAGATAAATCTGTCCTTTTCTGGGTTATCATGGCATGGTGTTTAAGTACAGCTACGGAAAAGTAAGAATAGTCTTCCCCCAGTTACTTATGCCCCAATAAAAGTAAAAGCAAATTTATATCAATTGTGAATAATAGTACCATCAGCATGCTTATTGTATACAATTGTAATCTAGTGTTTTGATGTTCTCGTTTCCATCAAGAATGCTAACTCTATGCTTTTATCATGGAAATTCTGGCACTATTGAAACTGTAACAAACTACTGTCTATACAGGGAAGATGGCTTCCATAGAGGACTGTAAACTTAGGTATGGTGTTTTTATTTCCCTCTCTTTGGTGCTGAGGATCAAGCCCAGAACTTCATTCAGTGTAGGCAAGTGAGTGGTTCTGCCACTGAGTCATACCCCCAAGACCTCTGCTGATCATGACTGACAGTATGAACAGTGGTTTCTAGGCTGATCCGGTAAGGTCATGGAATAAATGATGACTCAGAGGCACAGGAGGTCAATCTTGATTCTGTCCTTTCCTGGTGAAAAGATCTTAAATAGTTAAATCTCCCATGAAGCAATACAAAGAAACTGATTGTTTGCGTGAGGATTTGCCATTGTGCTAATAGGATTAAAATTTAAGAATAAAATGGAGCACCAAACCAAGGCATTGAGTGTGTGTTACTTTCATGTTTTGTAAAAAAAAAAAAAAAAAAATTGGACTAAAGGATCTGTTAAACAGAAAAGTCAACTGAGATTTTTATCCAGCTGCTCATTTCTTTTAGGAAGTAAGAATACTTAGAGAACAAGGAATAATAAAGCTACATCTTAGCAGAACCTTCTGTTCATTTTAATCTTGCGTATAAAGTTTGTTGTGTGCTCACCTTTAAATGTGTGACCTTTCCATTCCTGTAAAGTCAAATATCAAGCAAGGAAGCCGTAACCAACAGGAGGACCCCAGAAGTGAGTTGGTTTGGTTCTAGGGGAAGTCTAGAGTGTACTCCCATCAAATAGAAATTCTCTTTGTTGCTAAAAATTTGTTTGTTTTCTTGCCTTAGAACAATTGAATGAATATAATTAAATTTTGAATTTGGAATTGTTCCTGGGGAAAGCCTTGACTAACCTGTGTGTTGAGTTACCTGGTGTGGAAGGGCTTGCTAGGCTAGAGAGAAGGAAGCAGCAAGAGAGTGAATGGGCTGAGGTAGCTGTAGCCACAGAATGACCACCCTCTTGCCCAAGGCCCTGGGTTCAACCCAAAGTGCCCCAAACAGGTTTGATTTGAAACTTTGTGCCAGTGCTAAGAGAACCCGGGGTGGAGGGATGCATAGAACCCTAATGGGGGAGACCTTCTAAGGTGTGGTCAATGCCTAGGAAAAAGCAAATAAGAAAGGCATGTTGTATTGTGTGCAGTCAGATTCATTCACAGAAATATGGGACTTAACTCACAAGTGATGAAGAGACACTGCAGAGTTGGCTTTGGTCACAAGAGGACTAAAGATGTGTGACACTGTAACCGTTACTGCAACTGTCTTTAAACACATTTTAAGTCTTCTGTATTTACTTTATGTCTAAATGTTATGTTTGTATTCGTATCTGTGCACTACATGTGCACCTGGTACCCATGGATGTCAGAGAAAGGCTGGCATCTTCTGGAACTGGAGTTACTTACTGATGGTTTTGAGCCACCCTGTGGGTGCTGGGAACTGAACCTGGGTCCTCTGCAAGACCAACAAGTGCTCTTAACCACTGAGACATCTTTCTGGCTCCTTGAAGAATTTTATTTTAAGTGTTTTAAAATTCTTTGATATCCTTTAGATCCCCAAACCTAACTTTACTGAGCTTTCATCCCAGCAAGGCCAGCAAAGGCTATAGTAAGAACCCGTCACACACACACACAAAGGCACAACTTCCTTTTCAGGACTACATTCTATTTCTTTGACTGATTCATTCAAAGAAATGTCTTTTCACACAGATGAGTATACTTTGCAGTTTGAGACTGTTGTTGAAAGCAGGAAGTATTTAGTGATAGATCTAATATATTTTGCACTCTTGGTCCACCAATAAGTTACTAGAACAGAACATTCTGAATTGAGGTAGCTGAGGTGTTGGTATTGCTGAAATGTCCCCAAAAGGTCACATCAATTTGTCCTCTGATAGATTAGGGGGCTGTGCTTCTGACTTCATATGGTGGGTGACATGAAACCCTCCGTAACACTTCTGAAGTCTGCACAGGCAGGTAAAAAGATGTTAGTCATTTCTTCTTTTTCTTTTTTCCTTCTTTCCCGGAACTGTCTTTGTAGACCAGCCTAGACTCAAACTCAAGGAGATCTGCCTGCCTCTGCCTCCCAAGTGCTGGTCATGCGCCACCACTGCCTGATGGTATCTTTTTCTTTTATTATGATTTATTTCTTCTATCTCTACCTCACTTGCCATGCTGGGAACTGCACTTAGGGCCTTTTACATGCTAGACAAGTGCTCTACCACTGGGCTATCCAAGCCCATTTTGAACTTCTTTAATTGTATAAAGTTGATTTTCCACCCCCAGAAAGGCTCTAATTTCCCATTGGTTTGCATACATGTTTTTGTTGTTTTTTGCATATGAGAGAGAATGTGATACTTGGTTTACTGTATATAGCTTATTTTATTTAATATGATGACTTTTAATTTTATCTGTTTTCCTGAATTTATAAACAATGTAATCATCTTTATGGTTGATTAATAATACTCTATCATACATATATGTGTGTATATAATATGTACATGTATATATCCACATTGCCCATGTCTATTTATGCTAGCAAATACCTAGGCTTGTTTCATAACTTGGCTATTGCAAATAGTTCCATGATAAACCTGGTATAGAGGTATCTCTTTTGTATGTTGGTGTCTTTCCTAGCTGGATCGTATTGCTGTAGTGTAGTTTCTGAGAAACCTGGTATAGAGGTATCTCTTTTGTATGTTGATGTCTTTCCTAGCTGGATCGTATTGCTGTAGTGTAGTTTCTGAGGGACTGTCGTCATTCTTTACTTTGTGGATGTAATAGTCCATATACTCATTGACACTGCCTAAAACTTTACTTTTTGTCGTTGTTTTTCTGATAATAACCATTCTGAGTAGAATCAATCAGATGTAGTTTTATTTAGATTTCCCTAATGGCCACAGATAGTGTGGTTTGCCTCTTTATCACTGATTTCTCTTGGTTTTGCTGTAAGGGTTTTTGTTTTTGAAACAGGATCTTGCTATATAACTAAGGGTAGCCTCAAGCTGTGTATTGTACCTGAGGCTGGCCTTAAACTTGGCTCCTAACTCAGCTGAGATGACCAACATGCACTACTGTGCCTGGCTCTGAAACTTTATAAACTGTTCTGTGGTCACAAGCTCTCTGTTAGTTTGTATGGCTTCAGGCTTTACTTTATGTTTAAATCTTTGTTATATGGTGGTATATATTTAATAAAATTAAGACTGAAAATCACAAGCAAACCACAGCCACCCACTCCTTAGGCCTGTCTCCAGGAATCCTTCAACTGACTGCCTCTGAGTCCTCAGCAGAAAAGGAAAGGAAGGACTCTGGGAAAGCTGAAACCCTTCTTCTCTTGCTCCGCCCAGCTCGCTTAACCTCCTCTTTCCACATTCCTAAGGCTGGGATTAAAGGTGTGGGTCACCCCTCCCTGACCTGGCCTAGATCTGTGGTTGACTCTGATATCTCAGAAGAATTTTATTAAATATATATCACCACTGTTGCTACATCTTGATATATTTGGGGCCAGGATTGAGAAAGAAGCCACTCTTTGCTCGGATGCTCCTCATGCAGCACCCTCTCCTGGCTGGCGTGTGCTTCCTGCTGGCCTCACCCTCTGCTGTGTCTACCTCATCTTCTGCCTGGGTTGTGTTAAGGTCCTAACTGAGCTCTGCTTCTTTTAAGGGTCCTTGAATCTGCTTACAAGTGCTGCTGCAGTGATCTCTTCAAGTGCAGATTTAATTATCTGTCCCTTTTGTGACTACCCATTGATTTTAAGACAAAGTTCAAGATCTTTGGAATAATTGAAAAGAGACCTCCCAGGGAATAGAAGTTACAAGCCCAAACTATGATTGAAAATATTCAATCATAGATTCCTGGAGCTCTAATTGACCTTGGGGATCCATGCCAATATTTAGGAATGAGAGCAATGTAACAAAAAGACACTTAAAAGCCTGAAGAATCCTTTTGTTTTTCTTGAGACAGGGTCTCACTCTGTAGTTCAGGCTAGCCTAGAACTCATGGCAGTTCTCTTGTATCAGCTTCCTGAGTGCTGGGATTGCAAGGGTCAGTCACCATGTCCAACAAAATTTTAGAAGCCATTGTGAATGGGTTTTCAAAGATGAGGCAAGAATGCAGTCCATTGCAAGCCAGGAAAACTGCAGTCAAAGGGTTGACAGCAGAGGTCAAATTAATATTGCAATAAAGGAGGGGTCAGAGCTGGTCAGTTTTGTGAGTAGTCCTTCCTTGTTGACTAAGAAAAATAATTAATTTTTGGTGTATTAATAAATTCATAGAATAATGTGGAGGGACATACCTTTAGTCCCAGCACTTAGGCAAGAAAATCTCTGAGTTTAAGGCCAGCCTGGTCTACGCAGTGAGTTTCAGGGTTATATAGAAACACACTCTCTTAAAGAAGCCAAGAAGAATTCATAAAAGTTGCTTGGGTAAAGTGATAACCCACCTACTCCTGATGATATAACATGATAAGACTAGGTAACAGTTATAGATTGGGCTCACTTACAAATATAGTTGCACAAATTCTGAACGTAAAAAATGTACTTTTACATGTTAGTTGCAATGCTCATTTCAGACCCAGCGAGGCTCTTTCCAGTCACCCACACAGAGGTCCAGTAAAAGCCACTGTTGATGATGGCCTGGCCATGTGTGGGCGGTCATGCTTTGGGGATGCATAAGCAACTGCAGGGAGAATATATAGGATTTAACACTTAGGCACAGCAGAGGAGGGGTGTGGTGTGATCTTTAAGAAGCAGGAAGAAGCACCCATAGGTTCATGTTCACAAAGCCCTATGCAAGGCCCATACCAGACAGTGCAGTTGGTAGTGATGGAGAGATGACTCTGTCCCACATCTCTAAATATTTCAATACTTTAAAAATCTAAGTTTTCTTTAAAAACTCAGCATCTCTTTAAATGTTCAGTCTCTCAACTGTGGGCTGCTGTGGGAAAAATATCCAAAACTAGATAAATACTTTTATACTCTAAGAGGGACAAACCAGGGCACAGTTACATTCATATCAAGGCCACAAAGGGCAGTGTGAGGTTCACTGTCAGGAATCTGGACCTCAGGGGCTTGAGCAGCTCCATCCACATCCCCAAACCTCCATCCCAGCACACATGAGTCTCACAGGGCCAGCTGCTACACTCCACAGCTGCTGCTGTCCTTGGTGACCATCCTGTGAAGCTGGCATCTCTAAAGTGCTCGGGTCTCTATTGAAGCTGGACTGCACTTTCACCAATGGCCTCCTCTGCTCTTTTTAGGGACTCTGACCCTGCCACAGAGTAGCAAGTCTCAACTTCTTTCCATGACCCTTTCAGTCCCCATCCTGAGGGGGGGGCTTCTATGCCTTCACCAATGGCCTCTCTTGAGCTCTCACAGTGCTGAGCCTCAGCTCTCTATGACCCTTCCTTCCTGCCTTCCAAACCAGAGAGGTACATGGGAGACTCTTACACATTACTTTTGGGTGCTGGCATGAGAAGCAGCCTTGGGGCCCTCTGGGTTATAGCTCCTGTGTGCTGACCCTAAGGAAACACTCTCAGGACATTTCCCTTCATTGATTGATGCTGATCTCTTCTAAACCATAGGGGACTCTTGAGCACTGCTGACCAGTATGAATTGTCCCCGCAAAGTAAAAGTTTCACTTAAGTGGCACTAGTCTCTTGTTGATCACAGCTGATTTTTTTCAATGCCAGTTTACTAGATGCTATGGATTCATAATTTAAACTATCCCATAAATGACCCAGTAGACACTGACTCACCCTGAAGCCTCACAAACTTGTCTTTCATTGTCTGCATCCTTCTCACATTGTCTTGGGAGTCTCCACTACAGCTCATGACCAACCTTCCGATAACAAGGTTGTGTCTGTCACAGCAATAGTCCACTCTCTGGAGGAACGGGTCCATTTCATCTTAGAGCCTTCAGGGAGTACTCTGTCACTTAAAGTCAGGGCAGGGATTCAGGCAGACACCTGGGAGAGGAATTGGAGTGGAGATTGGAGGACACTGCTTAATGCCTTGTTACGCATGACTTGCTTACCCTGTTTTCTTGTTACTATTCTGGACAACCAGCTCAAAGATGACACTGCCCCCAGTGAGCTGGACCCTCCAACAGCAACCATTAATCAAGAAAATGCCCTGTAGACTTGCCTCCAGGCCAAACTTGTGGGGACATTTTCTCAATCAATTATGATTCTCCTTTCCAGCTATATCTATGTTTATATCAAGTTGAGAAAAATCAAACAGCACACATGCTTCTTACCTGCAAAATAAAGTAATAGTTATAAGCTCTCTGAGCACAGGGAATGAACATGTTTGCCACGTAACCACATAGGTACTCAGTAAGCATCTACATGAATGATCCATTCTCTGCCTCCTAGTGCTGGGAATGGAACCCAAGGCTAGGTAAGTGCTCTAGCACTGATCTGTACCTCCAGCTGTATGGATGGTCCTCTTGATATGACAGCAGCTCACCACTAGAAATAGCCAAGCACTTTAGGTAATTTTTAAAATGTCTGAGACATTAAAAATGTGGCACCAATGTTACCACCATTTGCCCAATATTACATCCCCAATTTTGCTTTAAAAATCTTAAGAGTTTTTAGCTATAAATCAATGACATCTTATATTTATATAACAAATTAATCACCTAAAAAATACTGACAAAAGTAATATATATATATATATATATCCAAAAATTTAACTCAGTAGCTCCTATGTTTGGTTTTTTTGCTCAAACTAAAACAATATCCTAACTCTTCAACATTTTAAATACTGGACCAAAGAATCAGAGTGGTTCCTGCCCTGAGGAATCCCCAGACTGGGGGTGAACTCGATGGTATTCCTGCAAAGGGATGTATCCATGAGAACTATAGAGGAGCAATTTTCTGGAGAGCTGTATAGGGGTACATGCATGCAATAAAATGTCTCAGAAGTGACGCTTAAGTGGCGCTCAAGTCATGAGCAAACAGTGATGTTTAAATGTGAATTGCCAGCTTCACATGGGCCATCTCCATTGCCCCCGGCAGGTTTCATTGTAAGGTCAGGAGCCTCTTATTTGGGAGAACACAGATCCTGAGAAATACTTATATAAACCTTTCGTAAAGAAATGCCTGAAGAAATCTAATCTGCTCTAATCTGATTACACTAATAGATTTAGCTGGTTCGGTAGTTGGCCTACTATTAATTAACAAATGCCTATTTATTTTTAACTTGCACTTTAAGCTCTGATAAGACAATATGATTAATTAGAGGGCTTGAGACTTATCCTGAAATTGATGAATGGGGAGCGTCAAAGTTTGTCAGTCCCCTGTAATTATGTGTCCCATGTGTTCCCCCTCCGTGTCCTCCCTTCCCCCCATGAATGCCACACTCAAGGACCTGCTAGTTCTCAGTATCTCTTTGGGGACATGGGAAGCAGAGCTGAGGTGGTCTTTCTCTTCTTCCCATAAGCCATCTCTCCTGCCCACTGCCCACCACTGCTGTTGCAAAGTCCTTTTTCTGTCTCACAAGGAAGGTTTGCCAACTTTATTTCAAATGTGTAACTAACTAAAATAATTCCTTCTTTTCTAGGATTGTAGAGATCTATAGTAGAAGACTACAAGGTAAATATTTACAATCCTTATTTACAGAAAACATTTCCCCTAGGGAACAAATATTTTTACTCTGTTACAAGTGTAATAAAAAGGGCAGAAATGGAGCCCCCCCCCAGGGAGAAATAAGACAGTCTGTTGAACCTGTAAGAGGAAACCCTGTCATGCTTTTATATTCCTACTATGTCTATGTATGTGTCAACATTTTCGAATCAGATCGTACACATTTAAACAAAAGTCCACTCATATCATTGGCCCTACTTCCTCCCCATTTCCTTTTCACTTAACGCATGTTGAGCAGCCCCCACACCTCACATCCCTAACCATGTCATTCACTGCTGAGGCTGTTTCAAATTCTACTGTGTGAGCTAATCCGATAGCCAGTCTCTGCCCTGCTAGACATTTGGGGATTTTTGTCAGTTTTCTGACATTGGCAAGATTCTGAGAACATCTTTCTATGTATTCATAAACAAGTTGTTTTACCAGCATAAGAAACCGGATTATTTAGGTTCCAACATTAGTTTTCAACAGTTCAGCAGTTAGCTTCCATACTAACTCTGCTGAAAGGGAATTAATTCTTCACTGTCCATCTATGGAGCTGCCTGTGAGTCAGTATGGGTTGCTCTTGATGTACAGGGGAGAGACTCTTGCTCGTCTAGTCCTTCCCCAGCAGAGGTGCTTGTGAGGACACACACCAGGGACTTCTTCAAGACTTAGACATAAAATAATCTGAGAAAGCTGGCATATCTCAGATGTTAAATCCCACAGACATCTGCTTTGTAAGATCACAAATATTCTAGAGGCAACAAAATCTTCCAACTGTTTGTATCCTGCTTTTAACCCTATCTCTCTGTTACACCCCACAGTTCAAGAGCGCCTCACTAAACAAATTGCAGTGGCCATCACAGAAGCCTTGCAGCCTGCTGGTGTCGGGGTAGTGATTGAAGCAACGTAAGTCCAAACCACATTTTATAATGTCCCAGTAGCCCCACCACCAACCCCCACCTTTAGTGCTGCTCAGCTCCTCTAGGACCAAGTGAGGACCACTGCTGCTGCTGCTGGTGTCCCCCCCCACCATGGACCTGCGGCTGCTTTTCTTCTTCCTCACTGTGGTGCTGACCCAGGAGCCGGGGATCAAAAGAGGATTTTTGTTTTGTTTTTAGTCCTGTTTGATTATTAAAAACCTATGCATGGGAAGCCAGAGGCAGAGTTTACAGGTAGTTGTGAGCCTTCTGAAATTGGTCCTAAGAACCGGACTCGGATCATTTGATGTTCTTTTAATCACTGAGCTATCTCTCCAGCCCCTGGTTTTTGTCTGTCTCTCTTGTGAGAACTTTGGCCTCTTGGGAGTCACATGAATCTTTGCAGAATTCTCTGTGTGCAGTCAGGAGTGTTTTTGTGCCTCTTCCTTAGCTTTGTTTGTTTGTTTTTGTGAGTGCACATTTGCCAATAGAAAAAAGGGCGATGAAAGACTCTGTTTTTAAGAAGAACAAATACTTTCTATTTTTCAGTTTAACTGTTAACTGCGTTTTTAGTTAACATGAAAGTGATGTCTTGGGTGTTTAAACTGGGGTCAACTGTCCCTTATTCTCCAGACTTCCATTATTCCTTTATAAGTTAAAAAATTCGGATGCTTCCTCCTGCCTTCTGAGATAATAGAAACAATTCGTCATCTCTACTCATCCCACTCTACAGCAGCAGGCAGGGATTCTCACTGGGTGTAGCCATAACTTCAAGCCCATCTAACCCAGCCATTGCTTCCAGCCTCTGGGAATCACTGTTCTGTTCCATGAGATCAGCTCTCTCCGATCCCATGTCAGAGTTCTGGGTCCACCTTATTTCATCTCACACAATGATCTCCAGACACTCTTGAAGTCTGAGTGAGTTGTGAGAACCACACACACTGTGTAGGTAGTTCTCCCATGCTATGGCATCCCCCCCCAGCTCTGCCCTGGGCATGCGATGTCTTTACCATGTTGCTTTTTACCTTCATTCTGCTGTATTCTGAGTAATCTCTCAGGACACTGTCCTTGGCAGGGCGCCATCTTGGTCCTGAGAATGGATCAAACATGATTTCTGAATTTCTTTTGATTTAGATGTTTTATGCTTCTTCACCCAGGAAGAGCATTCACCTTTTTCCTTCTGGTTGAACGCAACCACAATATGAATTAAAGCTGTATAAAGCAAAATGATTCAAGAAAAAGAAGAGATGTTTTGACAAGGTTGATAACTGTGAACTGGAATTATTCTTTGCCCTGCTTTTTACTTAACTGAAAATAAGACAGCAATGTCTATGCCTTTAAACCAGCTCGATTGTCTTATTTTATAGACACATGTGTATGGTAATGCGAGGGGTACAGAAGATGAATAGCAAGACTGTCACCAGTACCATGCTGGGGGTGTTTCGGGAAGACCCAAAGACTCGGGAAGAGTTCCTCACACTCATCAGGAGCTGAACTTCGGTGTGTGCACGTGACCTGGTTTGCAGACCCCACTGTTACCGGCATTATCTGTCTCAATCATGCATTCCAGTTTCAATTGGTACAGATGTGAATTTTATTTCTTATCATGAATTGTATTTAATAACTATTTATAGATATGTTAAATAAAAGTAATTAGCTAAGGGGTAAGCCTTTTGCTTTCTTCCTGCCACCTTCTTAGTGGCTATGTCTTACGTAAACTGCCAAGCATAGAGGTTATCCACATGGACCACTGCCATTCAGACTACCCCAGGATGCTGTAGGAGGAGAATTCATGCATTGGGTTGAACTCATAATTGATTTGTTAGCAGAGGGCACTCGGACATTCAGGAGCTGTGGCCTCTGTGTCGTGGTTTTCATCACCAGTGGACACAGTATAATGCTGGAGGAAGTGCTTGAGACAGTGGATGTACAGAGAGCATTGCTCTCCACATTCAAAGACCCATAGACCACACTCTGCCATGGTCATGTTCGTGAAACCACCGGTGGCATTTTACTCTCCATATATTTATTAACTGTTTGCCTGTAACACTAGTCTCTGAGAGAAGGTGGTGGGATATCTGTCTTTAATGTTGCTGTGAGTTAAAAAGGAACCTTCTAGGTTTTACATTTTGAGTAGAGGGAATTCATTCTGATGTCAGCATGCATGAATGTAGAGGGTCAGCTCTGTGCCTTGATGAGAATATTGCACATTTGGAGTGTGGGTACTTCTGCCATCTTGTAGGAAAAGCCATTACTTCATAAGTTTATTCATGCCGACTCTGCATATAACTAGCCATTGCTGATTTCATGTTAGAAGTTCTTGGGAGTTAATTTTGTCTCTTCCAAGGAGATGCTCCAAAGCATTTTCAAACCCTTTCATCAAATATTTTTCTAAATATTTCCAGGATCTTTTGAACCTGCTTATACTGTCAGCTCTGCAGACTCCTGGCTCCTCTGAATTGGAAGGAGCACAGAGTGGGCTGAAGGAGGCCTGCATGGGGGCTGTGCCCACTGCCAAACTGGTCAGGGCATGGTGGTGCTGCTGCTGGTGCCCTGGAGACGCCAGTCTAGTTTCTTTCTTGTCAGTGTGTGTCTTGTCTTCAGTACAAGTGTGCTCAGATGGTTTAAATATCCTCCGCTGGGGCCATGTGGGCCGAGTGAAGCACAGCACCTGGTTCCCCTGCACATACAGGAACACAGCTGATTCCATGGAGAGGTCACCCCTGGCTGACACTCCTGGCTGTCCCTTGTAGTCTCACTACTGCCCTTAGATGCTCATCAGCTTATGACAGAGCTGGCTCTTTATCTTATTTATTTTTGATCTCTACCTTCCCCTGGCACTTTCTATATTTAAAGTTTCTAAAGTAAAATCCAGTTGATTTTGAAGTCCCCTTTAAAAATCTAACCTGAGAACAATGTTAGGCCACTTAGTATCCATTCATTTCTAGGTAGAGTACTAAGTATTCAACTCATATTTGGTATTTTAAAGTAAAACAGAATGAATGTGACTTTACTCAGAGGACCAAAGAAATGGTTTGCTAACCCTTCATCTTTTGGAGGGTGATCATTTATATTCCTTCTCAATGGCTCGGATGGTTCACTCCCTAGAAATTCTTAACAAAAGCCTGACATGTCCACAGGCTAGTCTCCTCAGCACCTGCAAAGTGACAACTTCGTCTGTTTCACTCTGGTCTGCAGTGCTTCAAAATTACCTTTTCACACCCAGCCCATGACATGAAGTCCATTTGGGGGATTTTTAAGAAACTGATGTATTTACATGTATTGTTCAATTACATGGTTTGGATTTTCTGTATGTGTATGTATGTTCCTGAAGTTGGTTCTATTTAAATGATTAAAGTGTTATAATTTTGTTCCTGTGAATGTTTCTTTTTTAATCAACAGTATAAATGCAGCACATCAATTAATTGTTGTAGTTTTGTCTATCTAAAATACCCATCATGAATTCGAAGTTGTGTTCTTCCAGTAAAGTGTTAGAGTACACATTTCCATGATAATGCCATGTGAGGCTCTGATAGATTCTCTCTGGAGTATGAGGGGAGTGTTACTAACCCTTTTGCTGGTATTGGGGAGGGAGGTCTGGGGCAGGTGCAGCCTCCTGGGGACAGACATTGCTCCTGTGAGACAAGCTGAGGAGGAAGGGAGGTGGCTAGAGGCCGGAAGTACAAAGTAAGTAAGATGCAAAGGGTTTTGCTGGCTTTTATTCTTTGTACCAGAGTCCAGTACAAAGCTGCTTTGTACCAGCACCAGAGTGAGTGCTCCCTTACTCAGGTCTTCCATACTGCTCTCCCCTGGATGATGGCTCCAGCCTTCAGTGGTTGTGTGTCTAGGTGCCAGGCACCGGAGGGACCCACTGCTACTTACTGCAGGTGCTGAGTGTTCAATCTTGTCATATTGAGGAATGCTCACTGCTATAAAATAACTCCCCAAACAAAGTTCCAGGTGTCAAAATGGAAATATCCAAACTGTTGGTCCTGAGATTTTTTTCTCCAAAGCATATATAAGTCTTTGGTCACCCAAAGTTGAAAGAAAAGCTTTCTAGAGGCAGTGCACACCTTTAATCCCTGAGCTCACTAGGCTGAGGCAGGTGCGAGTCTATTAATCCAAGGACATCAGGGCTACACAGTAAGACTGCCTCAAAACCAAAGCAAGGCTTTCTGTCAACCTATCATGATGGGCATGCGTTTTTATAGACACAGAGAAAAAGAAGCCTTAGGAGAGGAGTTCAAGGGGAAGTGAGTCTGTAACTATCTTTGTTGGTTGTTTTTACTCTTTTGAGGGGCATGCCACCAAGCTCTCAAGTAAATCACACAGACTTATTCTTAATTATAAATGCCTGGCCTTAGCTTGGCTTGTTTCTTGCCTGTGGGCTTTTCTCTTTCTCTCACTCCTACTCAGCTGGCTGTGTAGCTGTGTGGCTGTGTAGCTGGCTGTGTAGCTGTGTGGCTGCGTGGCTGCGTGGCTGCGTGGCTGGCCCCTAATGTCTCTTCCTTCTCTGGCTCCTTGATCTTTTTCCGTCTCCAGATTTCTGCCTTTTTTTAATTCTATTCTTTCTTCTTGCCAGCCCTGCCTACTTCTCTCTCCTGCCTCAATATTGACTGTTCTGCTCATCATTAGACCATCAGGTGTTCTAGACAGGTACAGTAACACAGCTGCACAGAGTTAAACAAATGCAACATAAACAAAAGTAACACACCTTAAAATAATATTTTACAACATACTCAACTTTCACTAAAGAAACCTGGCTTGTTTTTATTATTGTGCAAAATAAAACATGTATAACAGTAGAGACACTAGAATATGAACCCTCATATACCTCTTTCAGCTTCTGACATCTTATGTATAACCTCTACACCTTCCACCCTGACTTGACTGTTATAAAACAATTCTTGGACATTATCCCTCTTCCTCCTCTTCTCTTTTTTTCTTCTTACTCTTCCTCTTTCTCCTCTTCCTCCTTGATTTTCTTTTCTAGTTCTGACCTCTTGAAGCAGGCTTCAGTTTTAAAATATTTGTCACAGCGCTTCTTTGGCTTCAACTTATTGAGTCACTTGGCTGCCAAGATTTTGGTTAAGGTAGAAGGTTAAGCTAGAACTGGAAATAATGATGCCTAGACTTTGCATCTTCTCTAGGGCCTATCCCTGGGAACTTCAAGAGTTAGCTTAGGTGGTAGGAGTGCTTGCCTTCAGTCCCATTTGGCTGTGGGGTGGGACGGGACCTCAGGTCTTGCACCTCTGCCTCTCTGCCTTTCTCCCTCTTTCTTCCCCCTCCCCTCCCTCTCCCTGCAGTACTGTGGATTGAACCAGGCCAGCACTGTAGCACTGATCTCCAGCTCCAGCTCTGCAGTGGTCTCCTCTGTGCTCACCCTCACAGTGTAGCAGCTCCTGTGTGAGTCCTTGGGGTCGACTCTAACATATGGGGTTGACTCTAACATATGGGATCCTCCTGATGGCCCGCTGTCCTTTCTAAGTTCTGCCACTTGTTTGAACAACATGTGCACAACTCTGACCTTTTGGGACCTCCTTCAGTTTCTGGACTTGACTCTGTGGCCAGGGAAATGGGGTTTGGTGATTAGTGAGCTGAGGGGATCCTTGGCTTGGGGAAAACTTCCAGGGGTCACTGCTTATTTTTTTCTGACTTTAGGAGGTGGGATTCTTCCTCTCCTGCCCTTTACTGGATCTTCACACTTGAAAACACTCTGAATAGGTAGACAAATAAGACGTGCTTCTGATTTCTCTATTTTTTTTTTCTTTTCTACTACATACATGGTGATGGTAGGGTTTTTTATTTTGTTTTTTGTTATTGTTTTTGAATAGCCTGTTCTGTCTTGATT
Source organism: Sigmodon hispidus (assembly GCA_004025045.1). Taxonomy (NCBI): domain Eukaryota; kingdom Metazoa; phylum Chordata; class Mammalia; order Rodentia; family Cricetidae; genus Sigmodon; species Sigmodon hispidus. Next base: position 5,145 of record PVIH01011671.1, on the reverse strand, counting down.
GTAAATTTCTTTATGGAGGTTTATCTCTTTGTTTTTTTTACTTGTAGAACAGAGAGATACACTGAATAGCACTGAGGAAAGCTAGGGCTGGGGAGATACTTTTGTGGGTCAAGTGCTCCTGCATAAGCATGAGGACCTGGGATTAGATCCCATCACCCATGTAAAGCAGGCGCAATAGCTGGAGTTGTGGAAAGTACATCCTCCCCAGTCCCCAGAGCTTGCTAGCTAGCCAGTCCTGCTGAGCCTCTGTTCAGTAAAAGACCCTGGCTCAAAAATCAAGGTGAAATGTGATTGAGGAAGATATCTGACATTGACCTCTGTGTTAGTTCCTCGCATAAAAGCAAGCACACGCTAGCAAGGCCAAGCATGGTGTTTATTTAAGAGAAAAGTCCCAGGCGGGTAAAGAGACAGAGGAGCAAGAAAGAAGTCAGGGGATAGAGAAGAAAAGGACCAAGTATGCGCTTGCAGCTGCTTTTACGGGAAGAGACGCGCACGGGTATGTGTCATGGGTCCAGGGAAGTGCTTCACAGTGTGCATCATGGGTCCAGACAGGTGCTTCCGGGTCCAGCCATGGTCCAGGGAGGTGCTTCCGTACTCAGTGCTGCGGGGTTTATGTAGCCACGCCCAGGGGCATGCCCCAGTACAAGGCTGAGCTAAGGGGCTCAGCTAGGGAATGCCAGGAATCCTTACACTCTGGCCTTGGCACACAAGCAAGCCTGTGAACCTGTGTGTACACACCACATTACACACCCCCACACTACACACAGAGAGACACACCACATACACATACCACACCACACACACACAACCCCCTAACACCCCTACACCTCCCCACATCCACCACATACATATCACCCCTACCCCCCATATCCTCACCCTACACTCACCCCGACATCCACACCACACACACACACACACATACACTCCACCATCATCTTAAAACAATTCTGAATACCGTGGCTAAAGAAAAAGGCTCTGGAAACTGAGGACCCAGGCAGAATCTCTTGAAATCTGGTTTCTTTCTGCTTCACTTTATTTGATCTTATAACACACTTGCACAAAAGTCTGAAAGACTGATGAGAAAAAAGTCTCCCCTCTCTTCCCTACCGCCCCCATTTTCTTATTATTCTTCCAGAAGGATCTCAAGCATATTCACACACATTTATTTATATCAAGATTCTCCCCCAAACCACCTAGGAAGCTGTTGTCAATACATGTCCCTGCACCCAATGGAGACCTACTCAGTATCCTGTAATTGTGTTATGGGAAGAGAGAAAAAAAAAAGGCTCTTGGTTATTCCAGTGAAATCCTTCTGTTGAGAACCATTCACTAAAAATGCAATTCCTTGGACCTAGACCCATGGAACGAGACCACCAGGAAGCTGGTACACTGCTGCCTGGGCAGTTTGAACAGAGAGCATTATTGTAAGAGAATGGGGCTCTATCATCCGTGAAGGCCGTTAAGAGCATCTGTAATCACTCAGTTGACAAGTCTAAAGGTAAATTGCCCCTTCAGAGAGACTGTCTCCAGATTAATGCATTCAGTGCTGCAATTACCTATGTATGAGTAACTTATTCCTCTGGTCTGAATTTTCTGAACCTATCTAACCTCCACTCCCTGATTCATGATGGAAGACTTAAAAATAGGGTAAGGTGAAAAGAAAAATACTGTTACTGAATTCTATAACTCAGAAGTCACTAATGTTAATATTTGTTTTCTTTCATTTTATTAATTGTTCAAATTATATATTTAAAATATGGTGATTTAAAGCAATTTCATCTAGACATTCTTTTTCTGTATTTACTTAGGGTGGATAAGGAGTAAAGAACCCACCCCACCCCCAATGTATATTGATTAATTCCTAAATGATTCAACTCTGCCTTGGCCTTTCTCAGGTGGTTTTAAACTTCTTTTAGAGTCAGGCTTTATCATCTGTCCCTCCAGTCTCTGTGTAAGGATTCTTGGCATGCCATATAGTGAACTCAACATGATGCTGAGTGAGATAAAAATTTTGGCATGTAGCGGCCACATGGGAAAGCCAACATGCCGCTGGCAGAGCACACCCCATATGGAGGGCATGCCCCTGGGCGTGGCTACATAGGTCCATGCTCACCCCATGTGGCAGCCTTTTCTTTTTTCTTTTTTCTTTTTTCTTTTTTTTCTCAGTACTCACTCAGTATTTTGAATAAACTTTTGTGTAGCATCTGGTGGTGTGTGTCTCTTCTCAACATCTTGGTGCCGTGACTTGGATAGACTCTCTCCTGAGTTCAGGTGCACATAAGAGCTAGGAGAACTTGATCTGGGCTTACTACCAGTCCACCTTTCATCTACCCTGCTGCAGCATTTTCAAATACCACCCGCTTCGGTTAGTAAATTTTCCCATTCTAATTGGCAAACACACACTATTGTCTCTGGTTTTCCAGTAGGATTCTAGTCTCTCGGAGGGCCACCAGTCATGGCTGCTCCTTCTTGCTCGATACTCATTTCTGGCCTTCCCTGTTATTGAAATCCTGTCCATGGACTTGTTCCACAGAATTCTGTCCTGGGACGCCAATCATGGATGCTGACAAGCTCCTATTTATAGTGCATTGGTTGCCCACTGTAGATGCTGACAGGCACCTGCAGTGGCTAGCATTGCATTTGGTGCCTGCTCCTGAAAACTAGAGAGTTTTTAAGAGTGGTTTGCATTGGTTTGTACTTTACCCTGGTGCCCATTCCAGATGCTGACAAGTGTCTAGGCTTAGTTGGTGTGGTTTTGGACATTGTCCTAACATCTACTCTTAGAGCTGACAAACTGCTTAGCAGTAGCAACATTGTCCCTCAGGACCACTTGGCTGGATGATGACCCAGATTTAGCATATTCTCTCTCATTCTGGACCTCAATAATAGAAAATAAGTCAGCAAAAAAAAAAATCTCTCTCCATCCTCACCTCTAAGATGCGTTCTTGAGACTCTCAAGCCACTTAGCCTTTTTGCCTTACCTAGATACCACCAAGCTTATCTGTTTTTGCACAAAGAAATGGCCTAAGTACCCCTTAGATTACTCAAAATGGCTGCCTAATGGCTTGCTAGACTCCCATATTTTACAGGAGCTAACTTTTGCAAGTGTATGGCTGAATAGAAAGAGTTTTCCCTATCCCTTTTCATATCTCAGCTCTAAACCTTCTCTAGTAGCTTCCTGTACTTGGAAAAAGTTTTCCCAAAGAGACAAACTTCATCCTCGAGACAGCTTGAAGCAGCATTAAGAGACCATCAACCCTGTTCCAGCCCAATCCATTTCCTCCCTGCCTACTCCCCCATAAACCCAGCTTTCTTTTTATAATAAACATAAGAGGATGAGATGTAAGGATTCCTGGCATGCCACAAGGTGAGCCATGGCACTAGATGAGATAAAAATTCCTGGCATGTAGTGGCCATGTGGTAAAGCCAACATGGCACTGCCAGAACATGCCACATGGAGGGCACACCCCTGGGCATAGCTACATGGCCTGCCTGCTCTCTTAAAGAGAGACACCATGTGGCAGTCTCTCTCTTTTCTCTCTCTCTCCTCCTCTGCTTTTCTCCCGGTACCCGCTCAGTAACTCCCTTGAATAAACTCTTACGTGGCATCTGGTGGGATGTGTCTTTTTCTGCATGGAACCAACACTCTGCCTCATTTTCTCTGATGTGACTATAGCCTGGGAAAGCCTACAATCCACACAGCTTTTCCTCTGTCCCTTGGTATCTTATTTTTTTTTAAAAAAATATTTATTTTTTATTTTATATAAATTCGTGTTTTGCCTGCATGTATAACTGTGTAAGGGTGTCAGATCTTGGAATTACAAACAGTTGTTAGCTGCCATGTGGATGTTGGGAATCAAACTTAGGTCCTCCAGAAGAACAGTCAGTGCTCTTAACTGCTAAGCCATCTCTCCAGCCCAGTATCTTATTTTTATAGCTTTGTTTAAAGAATTACATGAAATTTTATGGTATAAACAACACAGGCAGCAATTATTTTCACAATGACAAACTTCTGATTGTTTCCAGTTTCTTGTGACAAATACTGTTACACTGAATACTTCTATTTCCAGAAGGTAGGATTTTAGTGTGGTATCCTTGAAACAAAATAACTTACGTGTCTCTTTCTCTCCCTATAGTAGCAAGCATGGATATCTTCAGATTAACAACTGTTGTACCCATGTCTAGAAGACCCCAAAAGACCACCACAGAGTTGGACTCGCTGCAAAATGCATGAGGGCTTTATTGATATGTACAGGTTCCAAAAGAACCCTCCTATCGACCTCCAGCACCAAGGGGAGGGAGTTTTAAAGAAAAGCCTATGTAATTGGGATGCTGCACATCTTGTCATTCCAGGATTGTGCAAGGGGTATGGGGTACAGGGTACAGTAGCCATTAGCTGAACTTTCTGGCACAAACCTAACTTTTGAATCTATTGGTTGTCAGGCACACTCAGGTACTAAAGCTTCTCTGAAAAACAAGCTTTGAAAGGATAAATCCATGCCCTCATACTACTTGCCCGCCTCTGGCTCTTGCTCAGTATAGTTGACCTCACATATCGGAACTGTCTTATAGCTAAACTTTTAAGGGCACACAAATGTATTGGGGCAGCATACCAATTTTGAGATTGCCTGTATCTATCTCCCTGTGTTTGTGTATTAAGTTCTGTGACCAACCCACTCTGGTAAGTCATATCTCCACCATGATGGAGAATATACTGAGCGGCTTCCCCCTGGGATCACCAAGTTGCCCATTTCATTCACCACGCCACCACCAGCCCCTTCACATTTCAAAGACTTTTGGTACGTACTTTAAAGTGTTTCTTGACAAGGTATTACTAAATTCGTGACACACCAGCATTGAGCATGTCATTTTTTTTAAAGTGTCATATGTCATTACGTAGGTGTCTTGGCACTAGATGTATTTGAAGGGGTGTAGTAAAGAAACTACCAACATGACCATTTCCTTATTAGGGTAAGTGAACAAAGGAGAGAACATATCCAGAGACATCTGGAAGAGTCTAGAACAGAGAGAAAGAAATAGACCAAACTGGCCAAGTGGGAGTGTGGGAGACAGCAAACCAGCAAGAGGTAGAAAGATGTGAGGTTAGAGATGGGGGGGTAAAGTGTGGGATGGAGATGGGGAAAT
>PVIH01011670.1:0-67840 GCA_004025045.1 Sigmodon hispidus | reverse complement strand
AGTTTGTGAGACTTCGCTCAGGAGGATATTCTCCAAATCCATCCATTTGCCTGTGAATTTTAGGATATCATTTTTTCTTACTGCTGCGTAGTATTCCATTGTGTAGATGTACCACAGTTTGTTAATCCATTCTTCAGTTGAGGGACATCTAGGTTGTTTCCAGGTTCTTGCTATTACAAATAATGCTGCTATGAACATTAAACTTTGAATTTTTATAAGTTTAGTAATTGACTCTTCAAACTGTAGTCAAGCTATTATCAAAATGGGAATAAAATATATGTTTTATATTTTAAATATAATATAAAATAAATGTCTGACATGAACCACAAATTTAGTTAGTGTTCTGCTTACTTTAAAGGCATGTGTCATATAGAACAATAATATAAAAACTAGAAATAAAAAGACATGTGACCAAAATACCAATTCTCAGGCTCCTCTCTATAAGGAATTCAGCTGTTCTCATCAGTGATGAAAAATTTTAATTATTTTATTAACCTGAAATCAATTAATAGGTAACATTTTTCCTCTGTGAAATTCATTAATTGCAGAACCAGAGGTGCAATAAGAGAAACTCTATAGTTCTGTTGAGAATGTCAGCTGATGTGAGCTTTGAGAATTATCTGTATTTCCTAACTCTGTTCCTTCATAAACACAGATTAACCAGGATTAGGCTGTATTTGGTGAAAGACACAAATAAAATTGCACCCAAGATGCAGACAGAGTAATCAAAAGTGAGATTATAATTAAAAAATAAAAATGCCAACATTTCAATTAGAAGTTTTGAGGACTGTTTATAATCCAACCTTTATTTAAGTGAACAAACACTCAGAGGTTGAAATAATTTCCTGAAAGCCCCACATCTCTTCAAAGCACAATATTACATACAGAACTTGCTGTTTTCTCTCAGTGCCTAGTAAGTTTGTCATTTTTTTAAATATTTTATTTCATTTTATTTTTATTTTATGGATATGGATGTTTTGCATGCATGTATGTATATGCCCTATGGTGCCTGATCTTCTGGAGCTAGAGTTACAAATTGTTTTTGGTCACCAAGTAGGAGGTAGGAATTGAACATGGGTCCTCTAGAAGAGCAACAGGTGCTTTTAATCACTGAGTCATCTCTCTCCAGCCCTCCATTTTCTTTTAAAACTATTTTAGAGCTACATTTATATCTTCATCAGCGTATCTCTCATAGCTTTACAAGGCAAGACAATCAATTTTAGGGTTTCATTTTAGCTTTGTCCTTGAATGGAAGTGGAAGACTGGGGACTCTGTACTGGCTGGTTTTGTTTGTCAATTTGACACAAGCCAGAGTCATCAGAGAGGAAAAATCCTCAGTTGAAGAAATGCCTTAGTGAGATCCAGCTGTAAGGTATTTTCTCAATTAGTGTTCAATGGAGGCAGGCCCAGCCCATGGTGGGTGGTGCCATCCCTGGGCTGCTGGTCCTGGGTTCTATTTTTAAAAAAAGCATGCTGAGAAAGCATGTGGATGCAAGACAGTAAGCAGTACCCTACCATGGCCTCTGTATCAGCTCCTGCCTCCAGGATCCTGCCCTGTTTGAGTTCCTGTACTGACTTCCTTCAATAATGAACCGCACTGTTGGATGGAGTGTAAACCTAATAAACACTTTGACACTGTCTTTGTGTAAGTCTGTGAATATGTTGTACACTTGATTTCTCCAACCAAATAGCAAAAAAGAAAAAAGAAAAAAAATCTTTCACAAAATGACACTGATGGTGAAGACAACTGCTGGAGACAACTACCTTATTAGTAATTTGATGGCAGTTCAGAGAGTCAGTTACCAAATTTATAAAAAACAATTTGAAAATTTAAATTTTATTTAAACAAGATAACACTTCCTGCCTCCAGGTTCCTGCCCTGACTTCCCTTTGTGATACACTCTTGCCCTTTTCTTTCCAAATTGCTTTTGGTTGTGGTGTTTTATCACAGTAACAGAAAATAAATCACTGGGCATACATGAAGGCCTGAATTCAAATTCCTAAAACCCAAATATAAAGCTGCACATAGTTGATAATGCTTATAACTCTAGCACTTTTGGGTAAAGGCAAGCAGAACCCAGGAGCTCACTGGCCAGTCAGTCTAGCTAAAATGACAAGTTTCTAGATAATTGAGAGACCTTGTCACAAGGCAATAAGACACCAGGCCTCTCTGTCTTTACATGTGTGAGCACAGTTTTCCCTTCTACTCAAGTTTATGTACCAGAGAAAGAGAAAGATGATGGGAGGAAGAAAGAGATCAATGGGGAACACATGTTTTAAGTATTTGCTTTTTAATCCATTAGGGAATCTTTAAGGTTACCCCATATAAAAAAGTTATTTGTTGATCTTACTTGCCCAGCAGTCTCTATATCCTCCTATATAGAAAATCCCGAACTTTACCTTGGGAATTTTATTCTCTATGGATAAGGAGTGGTAGACTCTGCTGTCCTTTGATCACCTTACTAGACACGTCAAGCTCAAGAGTGAATCAATAAAGACATTTTTTGACTACATAACCTTTTAGCTACATTATGATACTTGCACTATCTAGTAATAGGACAACAAACTTTAAAAAAAAAAAAAAGGCAGCGTGTACTTGGTACTATCTCATTTGGTTTTATTTAGTTAGAATGAAAGACAAGTATGATTCCTGCCTGCATTTCACAGATAAGGTCATAGAAACTCTGAATAAAGAATTGTTGGCAGGATGTGGATCAATGGCGTCATGGCTATAGGCACTGTGCTTTTTAACATTAGAGATACCTGATTAATTTTTTTTAGACTACAGATATAAACATGGTTCACAATAACATACCAAGCCCAGGACAGGACCATTTCATTTTTTCCTCTAAACCAAGTCTAAAATCTAACAGATTCTGATATCAAAGAAAATTTGGAATTTGTATCTTACAGAGATCATGTTTAAAAGTTTCTCTCTTGTATTTAAAGAAGTTATTCAGAGATCAAGGAACAATTCAGAACTGAAAGTTGTTTCTTCCTAGAGGATGTGGACTTAAAGTGTGGTTTGGTGCCCATTAGCAGTATTAAACAAGCACATTCATACCCCAAAGGCATTAGCTCAACTATGTTCATGGCAGCATTATTCATAATAGCAAGAACCTGGAAACAACCTAGATACCCTTCTCTACACAATGGAGTACTACTCAGCAGTTAAAAAAAATTGCATTCTAAAATTTAAGGCAAATGGATACATGGTGATATGTTACATGTTTAATAAAACCTGAAATATCAAGAGATCAACCCACAGTGGTATCGAACTCCATTAGTTCCATCACTTGGGAGATTGTTCTGGATCTCTGGGAGTTCCAGGCATAAAGAGCAGTGGTGGTAACTCACACTTTTTCCCAGCATGAGGATCCAGAGGAAGTCTGTGAGTTCAAGGCCAAACAACTGGGCTTCAATGGCACACACCTTTATTCCCAGCATGGGCAAAGCCAGGAGTGGTAACCTATGCTTTTAATCCCATAACTCCAGAGACAGAAACCTTTTTGTGTTTCTGTGAGTTCAAGGCTAACTACCAAATAGAGTAGCTCATGCCTTTAATCTTAACCTGGATGGGATACAGCTGGGCAAAGAAGGTATTTAAACAGGCTTAGGAAAACAGCAATAATTAGAGATGACTAGGGACAAAGCTGAGGAAGCTGAGTGAGATTTGACTGTGATATTTCCTCTCTCTGATATTTCATCCTTTCCCCGATATCTGGCTCTGAGTTTTTTTTAATACAACTAGAATTCATGCTACATGGATAGATTTGGAGAATATCGTCCTGAGTGAAGTATCATAAGTCTAGAAAGATAGGCATGGGATGTATTCACTCATAAGTAGATTTTAGACAAAAATCAAATACCCAAGCTGCAAACCACAACTCTTGAACAGCTTGGGATCAGGAGAGAGACATCCAGAGATTCCCCTAGGAAGAGAAAATAGAGAAGATCTCCTTAGCAAATTGGTATCATAACAGGTAGCAACCAAGAAGAGGTGGGAACAAATCATGAGAGAAGGAGATGGTTGAGTGAGAGAAGCAACAAAGAAGGAGAAAAATAAAGAGATGGAGATCTTGATAGAGGAAGTCAATGTGCAGCTAAAAAGAGGCCGGGTGCTAGGCCAAGAACTCACAGGATGTACATGGCTAGGTCTCCAACCAATAGTGAAGGTGCTGTCTAAACAGGACTACCCCTATAATCAAATGAATAAAACTACTCTAAGTGTCATCAAAGAACCTACATCCAACAATGAATAGAGGTGGAGGCAGAGATCATGGCTGAACACTGGCGGGGACGGGGCTGGGGTCTGTATGAGCAAGGGGATAGGGATTATGAGGAGGAGTCCAACAGAGATGGCTGACTGGAGCTCTGGGGAGCTCACTGAATCATGAACACCAATGGGGAACCATTGGTAAAAGGAGCTAGGCCCTCCAAGGATAGGCAACTGTCATTGACATGGGCAGTATGTGGAGCCTCGAGAGGAGAGAGATCAGACTGTGTTTCTGTGCGTGGGTTGGTACCTTGGGGCCATTCCCTGCAGAGGAACACCTAACTCAGTCTTAACATTGGAATGAGGGAATTGGACCTGCCTGGAGTGGATGCACCACGCTGAGCTGACCCCCCTTGGGACTTCTTGCCCTTTTCCAGGAGAGGATAAGGGGATGGGTTGGGGGAGGCTGAAGGCAGACTACTGGGAGGAACTGGGAGGAGGGAACGGAGGGTGAGCAGGAGTATACATGAAAATAAGAACTTTTTTTTAAAATAAAAAGATAAGGAAAAAATATAAATCATGATTAAAACTTTAGGGTTTTAAATTTATCTATTGACATTAGCAAAATTCTTCCATGAGATAAAACTGTACAAATTGGCTCATAATATTTAGATATTGACATTTGTTAAATACGAGAATTGCAAACAAAATTCTGTGACTTTCAGGCTCATCTTCTATGAGAAAATATTTACAAAGGACAAATATTTTGCTCTTTTTGGTGAGTGAAAAACTTGTGAAAGAAGTAGAGCAGATCTTATATAACTAAAAATCAGGAAAAGTATCACATTTAAGTAAAAATACACAAATTTAGTTACAAATATGTATTTGAATATTTTCTGAAAATGAACAAATCACAGGTAGAGTATTAGCACAAAATTGCGGGAGTTAGTATTAATACTCCTATGGGTTTCACGAGTTTCCTTACCAAAAGATTTGAACTGAATGAAAAAATTAAACAGACAATGATTTAGGATGAAATAACATTAAATACAACATTATGAAAAAGATGGACCTAGGAGTCCTATATTGTCCCTATCTTCAAGTGTATGTATGTATGTATGTGTGTGTGTGTGATGTGTTTGTGTGTGTGTGATGTGTATATGTGGTGTAGTTTGGTGTGGTGTGGTATAGTATAGTGTAGTATGGAATGCTGTGTGACATAGTTTGTGTCATGGTATTCGTGGGGGGCATGGTGTGTGTTTATGTGTGTATGTGTGGTTTGTGTGTTATGATATATATTTGATATGGTGTGTGATGTGGTGTGTGTGGGGGGTGTGCATTCAGACACATCCTGCATACATACATACATACGTCACTCCAGAATTCCTAAGACAGAAGAATTCTTGAGGAAGACTCACCAGTTCTCTACTACATACAGATACTTGTTTTGAGAATTGTCCACTTTAAATTTTATATCCTAGGTTATAATATTTATTTTTACTCTTCCTTTGGAGGGAGGAAGGGTTGTGAATCAGCATGTTAATCTAGGCAATTATTATGTTTTCAGAGATCTCAGCTAATTTGCATATAAATTTAGGTGAAATTGTAATTATGTAAATATGAAGCAAGGAAAATTGTAATGCATATGAATCCAAAATAATGCATAAATAGCTTCTGAATTAATTTGTATTCCATGACATCACACCTCTTAATTGGCATAGAGAATAGGTTGACTGTACTTGAGTGTGAAATATATTTAAATATTATTAACTCCTACCTCAGTAAAGCAATGTTGGCAGAGATTCCACTGTGATATGTGGGACTGTCCTTGACCTTGGTACAGAAGAGATTCAATAAAGATCCACAGTGTTGACAAGTGGAAAAATGTATTTCATACAACCTAGGAAGGCTTGTGGTTAAGTACCAGATAAAGATGTAACTTCAGAAAGCAAAATGACCTCATCCCATGAGTGGAGCTCAATAAACTAAATGGTTTTATAAGTTAAAAAAAAAAACAAACAAGATAGATCTGAACATTTTTTTTGTAAGTATTGAGTCCAGTGTTACTTAATCAAGAAAATGAATCAAGAAAAGGGTCCTTTCTCAAACTATTAAAATGTTCATAAAAATATCTAAATTGATCAGATCAGTCTGAAAGCCAATTAACACTAGCAAAATGATCTTTTGGAATTCAATCAGTACTTCTGGAAATAAATGATAGGTCTACTTCTGGGCACTGTAGCTGGTGATCAAAGCATGTGTGTTCAGTTCAACAATCCCCCTTTGCCTGTGAAGTTCTCTCAGCTGGGAGAATATGCATTGAGGGGCTATTCTCTGGGCACTGGCCCTGGGAGCTAAGCCAGCTGCCTGAAATCAGCTGGTCCTCTCAGCTCCGATCTGCACCTGGATAGGCAATGACATTTCTAAAGCAAGAGGATGACCTATGGCTGCCATTGGGTGTCTGACTTGGTTGGACTTAGGAATGCTCAAAATGAGCAAAGGGAGAAAGAATCACCATGAGTCCATGAAAAATAATCACAGCACAAGGAACGGAAGGGACTCTCAAATCACCACAGTGGGGTTAAGAGGGGCTGAAGAATATTTATTTTGTGAAGAAATAAATGTGAGGCAGTTTCAGAAAGCATCCGAAGTATTCCATGTAGTTGATGTTTTCAAATGAGATCTGTAAATGAATCCGATTTCTAAAATGAAAATCGACTTAAGTAAGCAGCTAGACCAGTCAAAAGCAGATTAAAACCAAATAAAAATAAAGTTACAACTCAGGCAAAAATCACACTTTAGAAAGAAAGGCATTGTTGAAAAGTAAACTGACTATACAAAGAGAAAAAACTAAATTTAGAACAAAAAGAGTATTTATAAATGGCAAAAAAAAAAACCAACAGAATATGGGCTGACTGTCGCTGTCCCCCATTGAAGATGGAGCAACAGGGCTACTGAACTGATCCTAAAGAGAAAATAGACACCAGAACCAGAAGACTTGGAACTGAGGCATGTCCACAGGTCACAGACAAAATGAAATAATGAAAATAAGACTCTGACAGGCTGGACACATACTTGGGATTTTTTTTATCACCATGAAGAAGACTATGACAAAAACCCAGAGAGGGCAAAAATAACCTTTCCTTCAAAAGAAATTAGACTAAGATTTTGACAACCTTTGACAAAGTAACATTGCCTACCTATACTGAGCTTCTTAGGGAACGGTGACACATGACATTGTAGACACAATAACACCGAAATAAAAACTTGTTCAGTAATAAACACAAGAAAATGATGCAAAACCACAGTGTGGAGACAAAGATGCTGAACCTGCTTCCTGAAGCAAGCTAGGAATGCAGTACCTTAAATATATCACAAGGTAGGATAAAGATTGAGGTGAGTGAGCATGAATAATTTTTGTGACTGAACGAAGTGTAGAAAATTAATCGGAAGTGGCTGCCATTACAGCTTGAATGCTAGGATCATGCTCTTGGGAGACAGTGGAACCCTCAGGGAATTAAGCCTAGAAGAAAGTCCTTAGGTCACTTGTGTCCTGGCTTTGGGAGTAACTGGGCAGCCAGGCCTCATTTTCTTTGTCTTTTCTTCCCTGGCCATGGTATGAGCCCTTTTCTGTAATGCTCCCCAACAGTACCAAATGCCAGCTCCATCCAAGGTCCAAAGCAATGGGTCCTCCCCATCACATCTCCAACTGTGTGGCAAAATCACCTGTTTTTCTTCATAATTTAGTTATCTTGGGCATTTTGTAATAGAGATGAAAAGAGGATTGTATTTATTTTTTATTTTAAGAAAATTGCTATATAAGCACAATGTACATATGCCTTAGAATATTTCCTGTATGAAAGATTTTACACAGACAGAAATACAAGGTTTTTGTTTGGTTTGGTTTTGTTTTTGAGACAGTCTCTTGTAGCTCAGGGTGACCTTGAACATACTCTGTATAAGAGGATGACCTTGAATTTCTGATCCCTCTTTCTCCACCTTCCTCTGTGCTACAATCACAGGTGTGTGTCTGCACAGGTGGTGACTGTAGTCCTGGAGATGGAACCCAGTGTTTCATACATGTAAACACTCTACCAACTCAGCTACATGGCCAACCCTCAACATAGTTTATGGGTTAGTGGTTAATACCAAAGTAATGTCTTTTCAGTCTTCCTTAGGTTCCTGGCACAGTGCTGGAGAAAGGACCTGCTGGGTCTCCTCCCATGTCCCATTGTGACCCTGAGTCAGCAGGCTGAAGCCAGGCCTGATGGGAGGAAAGCAGGCCATTGGAACCCTCAGGAGCTACAGGGCAGAGGCTGTTTTCTCCCCTCCTTCCCCACCTCACCTGCCTTATTGGAGAGCTGACACTGGCTATATTGAAAAACAAAACCAACAAAGCCAAATGCTTAACAGGGAAGGGATTTTATTCTGTCTGATACAGATTGTCCTACCTTGCCTAAATCACAAGTATGAGACTCATTGGGGGTGTTTACTAAAAATGAGGGGAAACTAATTAGTTATGGTACCATAAATTCTCCTGAAATGCAGAATCTGCATGACTCTGCACATGACAAGATTGCCACTGGAGTCCTCAGTCCTAACACACATAAGAAGCTCTAAGAAGGGGGGATGGAGGATGGGGGAGGGAAAGAGGGAGATTAGATAGTATAACTATATATAAAATAATCCAAAGGAAAATGTTTATGGTTCTTGAGGGAAGGGGCACAGACCCTTTCCTGTGACATTCTGAGTGTAATTCCACATCCCTGGTGACATTAGTAAATGAAACTGCTGGGATCTAAGTAATGGGCAGAAGAAAAAGCAGAAGAGAAATGGAAGGTCAGTTCCAGTTTCTTGAGAATTAGAGCTGCAGCATCCAAGGGCTGCTGAGAAGGGTGCAAGCCTGCATACAGGGCTTTGAGTTTGCAAAGAGCTTTCACACCTAATTGCCTTCTCATCTTCCTCACAACAGCCTCATGGGATATTTTGTTAAGCAATGTGTTTATAAAGGAGGAAACAGAAATTCAGAAGATACACAAAGTTTCCTAGCTACTTACTAGCAAAGAAAGGGGTACTTTAGGTGGCATCTATGTTGTCCCAATATAGTCCTAGTTCCTAATTTCCCATCTAAGATGTGATCTGGATAGATAGATAAATAATATTTAACTCAAGTTTAAAAAATGACTAAAAAGGCAATATACCATTCTTTTTTTGTATTGGAGGATGTGTGCATGTATGTTTGCATGTTTGCAAGTGTGTGTGTGTGTGTGTGTGTGTGTGTGTGTGTGTGTGTGTACATACCTTTGGAAGTCCAAAGTTGATGTTAAGTGTTTTACTTGTTCTCTCTCTACCTTCTTTGTCTAGTCAAGGTCTCTGGCTGAATCCAGAGCCGCCTAATTTGGCTAATCTATCTAGCTTGTCTCTGCCTCTTCTGTACTGGAATGACAAATAGCCATACCCCACACCTGCCTGGTGTTATGTGGATTCTGGATCTGAACTCAGATCTTCATGCTTGCAGACCAGCCACTTTATTCAGCAAGCCATCTCCCCAGCGCACAATATACTATCCTTATGTCTGGTTCCAAGGAATTGTGTGGCAGTGTCATTGTATGTCATCATACATGCTTTTTTATGGCTCAGAACTCTAAGACTCTGGGTGCGGTGAGTTGCCACTGCACTTATGAACTCTGATGTGCTTATGACCAGAAGGGTACTGTTTACTAAGATATCACAAGCAAGTCTTGCCTCAGTAGGAGAGACAGACAAGCAAATGCGACAAGGACACTGTGTTTTCAGAGCTGCATCTGTTCACAGTTTCTCTGTGAGGGCTTTATTAGCGTTTACTACAGCAGGAGACAGCCAAATGCTGCAACTCCACTGAAATTTACTTAGACCAGAGACAAGTTGCCAGAATTTTCTCTGGTCAGTTTCAACAAATGTTCATAAACATTCTCAGAGAGGCCAACAGTAGGCAGATTTCAAATGTTAGGGGTGGGGGAGAGATTACATAGTTCATAGTGAAAACAAGAACACTAATTAACTAAAGATGTTACCATTCTTCATACAAATCACAGATATTGTGAAAATTGAAAAGAAATCAAATGATGTATTATTTGGCCCATATCCTCAATTTTTAAAAAAAAAAAAACTAAAAAACTATGAATAAAAAAGCAATTGACCCCAAACCCCACAATCATTTCTGGCCTAGTTAGAGTCCAGGGTTACCAGCTCTAAGGGTTGTCTATAGACACGTGATCAATCTCCTAAGACAATGCTTTCAAACCATAATCAGAAAAGTTAGACTTTATTTGCTAGTAGATATCTAGGCATTGTAGGGCATGCATTCCAGAACTTGGGAACGTGATGGTGAGAGAATGCTCAGAGCCAACCTGAGCTACATAATAAGTTCCAAACTATCCTGGGCCACATAGTAAAATTTATGTCAAAATAATTAATAAATAAAATGTTAATTGCTGAAATGTAAAGATAGAGACACTTCACATTTAAGTTTTCTTTTTCTATGTTTTCTTGAAATAAGAGACTTGGCAACAGTAGATAGACTTTCTCCCATAGCCACAGTGGGCTGCAGATGGTGCTGGCTCCTGCTGGCTAAGTTCTTTGGCCAATCTCTTATACCTGACCCCTGTGAAATTGTGTGGTCTTGGTTTGACAGCTTGTCCAGTGCAAAATGGATTTGAGAAAAACAAACATCGAGTGTAATTAATTGTATAGAAAGATGCTATATCCCAAACACAGTGACTCTCTGTTATGTCGCGAACATGAAAAATATAAGCTCTGATCTGACAATCTAATTGAATTCTTTGTGTACATTTTAGTATAACTAAATTCTTGTAAATACTGAGTATGTTAATAACAAATAACTGGAGAGTTTTCTCACTGATTTTGAAATATGACTCTTCAAGTCAATGTAAATGTAATGACTGACATAATTCAATTATATCTTTTTACTTAATGAGCTGATGTGTATGAATACAAGCCATTAATACTCACTAAATACACTGAATGGGCATTTCTAGTACCCCTGGCAGTCCACTTTCCACTTCCCAAAGTTATTTCACTACAAATACATTCGCCCTTTTTGTGGATGATCACTTTTATCTCATTTTATTTACAAATGCAAAACCAAAGCTTACCCATCTTTACAGCTGCTGAAGGAAATTATTTCTCGCTCTACAGGCTGCCCACATGCTGTCAGAAAATAAACACACTCTGCAGCCTTTAAATCCTGTTCCTATGGACCCACGAACACACCACTCAGGGAGAGAGTCATTAGATTTGTACTCAATTTTTTAATTTAAAACAGAAAATTATAATCAAGTTAACATAAATTGGGAACCAAGAATCCCAACTTTACATTAATTTTATAGCAAGTCACTTCATAATTTTTTTAAGATTGATTGTCCTCTGAATCCTTACTGGTGTATTTACAACATTTTAGCTGCTAAGACATCTCAACATCCATTCTAAGGACCAAACTATAAAACCTCCTCATGTGTCAGTTATTTTCCAGGTATTGTGCTAGAATTGGAAAAGTCACACTAAATACCACTGCCCTATTAATCAAACTTCAACTTTCTTAAAAGATTTGACTTGATTCTTAAAGCAGTTGTGCATATGTGCATTCTTAAAGCTTAAAAAAAAAAATGGCTGATATGTGCCATGATGGCTTCTCCTGAGCGTCACCTGACAGTGCCTAGAATCACCTTGGAAATGAGCCCTAGGGCGTGCCTGTGAGGAAGTTTCTAGATTAGATGAAGTATCTAGATTATGTAGCTGGGGTGGGAAGACCCAGTTTAACCCTGAGCATGGGCTGAGCATGAACATTCATTGTTCTTTGCTGGCCGACTGCTGACATCTGTGACCAGCTTTCTCTAACTTTCGACACCCCTTCCCCTCCACTAGAGAACGTGCCCTAGAACTGGGAGACAGAAAAAAAACCTCCCTCAAGCTGCTTTTGTAAGGTTATTTTGTCACATTCCTAACTAGTCCCCAGATATACAATATGCAGAAGACAGGCATGTTCCTACCAGACCCAAGGCAAACATGTTCTTTCTGATTCCCATAATCTCACTTGGCATTCCTCATGCCACTGTCACCAATGTCATCGCAGTCACCCACACATCACCACTGGGACATCACAAATCTAGACAGTCCTCTTTTCAAACTTCCTAACCCCAATTAGTCCCTGAAAAAAAAAAATACATATATTAGTACTTTAGAGAATTGATGCTGACCTATCTTTTTCTTAAAACAAGAAAGATCTGTCAGCCATCCTTTGAATTTTGAAATTTTCTTTCTTGAGCAATATGGAGTTTAATCTTCTTATGAGATTCTGGGCAGCATCTGCAAGATGTCACTCCAGTCAGCTACAAGTTCAGGAGAATGAACAACCAATTCTCTAAACCAAACTGCTGCTAACCTGGGATGCTTGGGGGAGCATGTGAATTCATTTTCAGCTCATGTATGGCATTTTCAATTTACCTTGTGTTTATTGAGACATGGCTCTACTGTACATTAAGGTTATGTCAGGTTGTAGCCCCATCATACACTAGCAATGCCTTTGTGTACAAGGAATTCCTTGGTACCTGCTGAAGTCTGTCCCCAAATTTTCATCTACTCTATAATGTAAGAAATTTATTTTTCTTTCTCCCAGCACAAAATAAGCCAGATTCAACATTCTTTATGAAATCTATGCAAAAGTGGACCTGGATAAGATAGTCTACAACTGACAGATGCCATGGGAAAAAAATGTAAGGTACAACCACTGAAACATGTTAGAAACAAAGAGTTTACTATTGAAAGAGCTTGCTAATACAACAGAAAGATTAAATCTGTTATATAATTATTGTACCTGTTATATAATTAGCTCTGCTCCCTCCCTGCTTAATCTGAAAATATGAGAGGGATAAAATATGATGTTTCCTTCACATCTCATCTCCCAGTCACCCACAGAATTTTAAGGAAAAAAAATGCTGAAGTACTTACTGCCTAGTAGAAATCCCAGAGCCATTTGAGTAGGAAAAAGCCAGTGCTTTCATTTAGCAGGTAATCAGAACAAATTGAGCATCCTAACAAGCCTTACAAGGTACAAGACAAGTTACCAGCAGCCTGATGAATCATGATTACCTCAAATTCATGGAAAAATCAGAATTCTGTAACTTCTTCTCTCAATTTAAGTAGGATTTAAAGAGTCTATATTAAGAAGCATATCCTACTCATTTTTTATCCCTCACACTCAATAACTGTTGGATTTAATTAAATGTCAGAAATACATCTTTAGTTTATTGAGATTTAACTCAAAGACTGATCCTGTGAAGCTATGCAAAAAGTAAAGGCTTTTTTCTTCTGAAAAATCTTATAAAATGTACTTGCCATATATTACATGAAACTTCCCCATCTGTGCAGTTAAAAGTGAGGCAAATTCATTTATTAATATTCTTAGGTATACAGCAGTTTTGGAAAGAAGAGAAGGGACAGGGGATAAATACTCCAGTCCCTAGATACCATCCCCACTGTATTAGCCAATATACCCCAGATAGTTCTAAATTCATGTATATGAAAGTCACTGGTGGTGATGAAAGGATCTGATGACATTTCTGATGTCCACTACGCACTATATAACTGCATGACCTTGAGCTATTAATAGATTAGAGGCACCCTTTATTCATCCTTGGGTTTAGAAAAAATCAGCTATAGTCCTATTAGGGCTTTCAGTGTGCATCTGTAAAATGAAGTTATTAAAATAGATAGTTAGAAATTCTCTCAGCCTCTGCTTTCACACTGTAACTCACAGTGTGATTGTTCCACTGGCATTTGTCATATATCACCTTATAGGAAATAATGAGTGTCCTTTCAACTTCCCACTGAATCAGCTTCAACAAATCTATACTGAAAAGCATATGTGATCATGCATAGCAGGAGATCCTCGCTCTGAGAACATTATGCAGTCCTCATTCTTGCCTCTTGTAACTCAAATTCTCAATGGCTTTTTTTTTTTTTTTTGAGTTAGTTCATAAAGGAATGAGTGGGGAAAACTGAATTTGCTTAACCCATTTTGGTCTCAATTTTCTCAACTAAAACATTATTATAAAAATTTACTTTGTAACATAGGGATATGGATAAAGCTTCATCTTGAAGCTAATGATTATAAACTGAGTTGAGAAGGGCTTTACCACTGAATCCATAAGTAAAAAGACTGTAAGACAGTCACCCAGGCTCAAACACATATTTGCCATTCTTGCTCTAAGCATAAAAACCCAGGTAGTAAATATGATTTGTATGAGTTGGGGTGTAGTACCAGTAGGTATGTGTGCATACAAATTTTTACACATAAGTGCTCATGCATATATGTTGCACACATAGGCATCTGGAAGACAAAGATCAATGTCAATTGGTTTTTCTCAGTTACTCCCTATTTTATTATTTAAGACAGGGTCTCTTACTGAATATAGAGTTCACCAGTTCAGCAAGGCAAGCTGGCTAGTGAATGCTAAGGATTCTCTGGTCTCCACAACTAGGATTATAGACATGGGCTATTATGTCCAGTTTTTTATGTGGGCGTTAGGAATCCAAACTTAGGACTTCATGGTTGTATGGCAAGAACTTTATGGATTGAGCCATTTATGCATCTCTGAAACCTCTGGCTTAATCATTCAAAAATTGGCCTGTTACAATTGTTTGGCTTCTTGTGTGCTGACCTGGACTCTAGCAATAGAGCAGTGTTCAGTTGGAAGATGAGACTTCTTTTAAAAAATTAAGTATGTGAAGTATGGCAGAAATAATATCCTCTTGATTAAATAGTATAATGTAAACAAAAAAGTAATCACAAGGGCAAGGCTGATAGTCTCATAGGAAGGACCTCTTAAGAACATGGTTTTGGGGCAGGGTAGAGAAGGAATAAAAAGAGAGATAACTAAGATGAATGACCTTTGAGAATGTGATGTGGAAGCCTACTACTTTAGAAGCTTCTTGATGTATATGTACATATCTACATGTACATATACATTGCTCTATAACAGCAGACAGTTCTTCCTTCAGACACCATTGACTATCAAATAAAAATCCCAGAATCAACTATGAGTTACCTCTTTCAGGTTCTTGGTCAGTGGGTCCCATAGCCTAGCCCAAGCCCCCCAAACATTATAGGCTATTAAGACTGTTCTTGATCACCATGTCTACATAGTAAGGCCCTATGATAAAGACATCACATGTCTGAGTCATAGGACATGTTGAAATCAATTTGTTACCAACCTAGAAGCTTCATTTCCATGACTAGCTTTCATAGAAAGCTATGTCTTCTACCAGTTCTATGCCTGTTACCAGGGAATAAAAGCCATTATAAGTTTTACCAGCTGTGAAACCAGTGAGCTATAATAAGGACTTTCTTGACAAGCTATGCCTACTGATATAAGCAAAAGTAACATGGATACTAAGGGAGTAGCCATCCTCTTTCTGGTTGGATTTAAAATTCATTCTATAAAATGAATCCCAATGCTTAGTACCATTAACTGGATTCAATACTCCATGGATGACTAGGTCATAGATATTCTCCCCTAGGAAGAACCTAGTACTATTAGGTACCTAAACAATAATGATATGCATCCTGAACTTATATTATCTTTATACCTATAGATTAGTAAGGCTTTCAACCCTCAACAGATTGGCTTTTGAAGTAAATGGTGGCCAAAAGTTTGTGAATATGAAGAGATTATGTGGAGTGCTTAGCTTAAAGTGGGACATTTATACCATTCCCCTTCCCCTCAAGGGTTAGAGATCAACATGAAAGAGGCTGCAGGAAAATTCTAAGAGCCAGATGAAGTGAATGTGTATAGTAAAATAGTATTTGTTGGGTGTACAGTTAGAAACACAAAGTCACAATGGATGGACTACACACACAAGACTTACAATGGGTCAAGCTACTACACTTTCAGCATGGATAGGGAAGGGCCTTACTAAGTCCAGTCCCCATCTGAGGAACCATTGGCATTGATGGCTACTGGGAAAACCACTTTTTAAAGATTTATTTATTTATTATGTATACAGTATACAGAAGAGGGCACCAGATGTTATTATAGATGGTTATGAGCCACCATGTGGCTGTTGGGAATTGAACTCCGGACTTCTGGGAGAACAGTCAGTGCTCTTAACCTCTGAGCCATCGCTCCAGCCCCTGTGAGCCACTTTTCTTTAGAGCTATGACACCTGGGAAGCTCCTGATGTTCCTGATGCTCTAGTAGATGGTTCCACACTGATGTACTCATCTGAAGCACTAAGTGGAAACTGAGGAAAGATTGAAGGTGGGATGGGCAGGAGGAGGTAAGAGATAAACTAGAAGGAAGGTAATGAGGCTAGATAGAATCTAAATATAATAAATACATGTATGAATACATTTTAAAACTTTATAAAGAAAATACACTTGGCATAAATTCTGAATGAAAAAGAGTTCTTCCACAAAAGGCAATGATGGAAGCATATGGCAGCTAAAGCAAACAGTTAGCGCCAAGGCCTGGCCTTGTGAAGCTGTCCCCACATAGATTCAAGCTATGTGGCAAGAGGTGAGGTCAGTACAAGATACTCTCTCTACATTTGAAGATCCAGTTCAGCTGTTCCTTTCTTACTCATCCTCCCCAGAACCTCTGTGCTGCTTAGGTTTTGTCAACTTTATATAAAATAGAGTCACTAGAGTCATGTGGATTAGAGAACCTCAAATGTGAAATTGCTTCCAGTTGGCTGACCTGTGGGCGTGTCTGTGTGAATTTTTTTTTATTATTATTGTTAATGATTGGTGAAAGATGACCTAGTCCACTCTGGGTGGTGTTATCCCTAGGCAAGTAGTCCTGGATTATATAACACATTAACCTGAGCAAGCCATGGGGAGCAAGCTAGTAATGGGTGTTCCTCCTTGATCTATGCTTCAGCTCCTGCTTCCACCAAGTTCCTGCTTTGAGTTCTTGCCTTGTCTGCCCTAGATGATGAACTATAGTAATCCACAAGACAAATAAACTCTTCCCTTCCCAAACTGCTTTTGATCATGGTGTTCATCACAGCAACAGAGCCTATTTACACCATCCTCTCTGCAGATAACTGAGCAGAGCTGGCTTTTCAGGGTCAATTAGTGCTCCAGCAGCTAGGGACAGACATGTTTAGACTTTTAAGTCTCTGGTATACAGTGAAAAGTAAATCAAAGCAAAATTTGAGAAATTATGGTATAAACTAACTAATGAGATGCTGAACTTACAGCCCAGAAAGGCTCAGGAGAAGAATTCTGTATATATATTAGTGAAAGCTTAGGTACAGAAATTATTCCCAAATATCTAATCTTTCTTTCCCAAAGCAGCAACTTCTTTTTCTCACAGACTTATGAATCTATGAAACATGCCCCATGTTAATATAGTCCAATTAATTTCAACTAGCATTTGAAATTTGTATTTGAAGTCTGGAATTTTGATTGATGCTTCAAGAACCACATGGAAGGCAAGACATATGGTATACTCAAAGAAAGTTATAACCAGGACTACAAATGTCTACTGTTTGCCTGGTGATCTTATTGATATTCTCTCAGGGATCCCACCCCCATGAGGCTGCTTCAGATGGCCACTTTGTGTAGAGCAAAGGCCATCGCGGTAAGAAACCAAGTAGATTCCATAAGGATGCTTAGGAAAAAATAGTGATGGTGATCAAGAGTGATGATCATGGACCTTCAGGAAATGTCATACATGTGTTCATAGCTGAAGCCAAATAAAAAGTAGAATATAATAACAACCTTTGATACCCTTTATTTAGCCAGTAACATTGACTCTTCACTTCAGAAACCACCTTTAAAGGTAATCCTGGTACAAGATTTTATAATCTTAAGTGCTTATTTTTCCAAGGGCAAATTTTCATTGCCTTTTAGCAGGAGTATTCGTAACACCCTGTTGCTAAAATTCCTTCCCAGTGGGAGATTCAAGCAATGTCTACCTCTTCTCCTACAGCCCTAAAGAACTTTGGTGTGGGTTCACCAAATTTACTCTGGGGAACCAACAGGTTTATTGGGCTTCTTTACAGAGTGTATGTGAGGGGTTATTTAGAGGGAGGGGTATGGGTGCCTCTCCTCCACCAGGCTGCACCAAAAAGCCTTTACTAAGTAGGGGTGAGAGCTTTTTTAGAGCTGCAAAGATGAGATCCCCTCCTTTCCTCTTCATAATTTCCAACTATGGCTTTATAACTGAGCATCCCTGACTGTCTTTTCCTGGGAGAGATCTACCAATGACTTCAGTTCATCTACAGCCTTTAGTTTTTGGGGTTTTTTTTCAGTTTTTCTATTTGTAATTATAGTTCAAGTGGATGCACAACAAAGCAAAGATTATTTTGCATGTCAAATCTCTTTTTCCCCCTGCTAATAGTCTTTGTATCACTTTGATAGATCCTGAACAAAAAGGAATGTCAACAATACAGAATATGCTACACCTGGACACCTCCTTATGTATTTGATACATGCAACCCATAATCTTGTTTTATCACAATGGAAACACAAAACTATACAATGTGGTGGCTCTCCCTTATAATCCCAGTATTTGAGGATACTGAGACAGGAGGATTATCATGAATTTAAAGCCAGCTGGGTCTGCATAGTGAGTTCTAGGCTAGCCTGGGACAGAGTGTAAGATCCAGTCTTAAAACAAGCCCAAAAAAAAAAGTCCTATTATAATTCTCAATTTACAGACACAAGGAGTAAGTACAGAATATTAAAAAGTCTGTCTAAAGTCAAAGCACTCAAATATGACAGGGTAGAATGAGAATACAGATCTTATTGGCTCCAGAAACCTCACTCTACTCAGTAAGTCTTCTCTTTCATACCCAACATGTGCTTTGTTGTGCATCTCCTTGAACTATAGCTACAAATAGAAAAACTGAAAAAAAAAGGCTGCTACCTCTGTAGATGAACTGCAGTCATTGGTAGATCCCTCTCAGGAAAAGACAGTCAGGGATGCTCAGTTATAAAGCCATAATTGTGTTTCTCTTTTCATTGAATCACATTCTCAGATATTTGGCTTTATTTGGTTTAATCAAATCATTCCAACACCCCAGTTTCTCCTACAACAGTCAGGGACCTCACTGCCGTATGCCTCCATGAGAACAAAGAGCAATAAACAGAGTCATACTGTGTATGAACTAGCAGTCCACCGGAAAATCAGCTGTCACTGTGTGTGGATATCCAGCATTCAGCAATTAGTTAAGAATATTGTCAAATTAAAAGATGCAGCAAACTCACCAGTACTAAGACACTAGATATTTTCAGGGAGAGAATTAACTATTTTCCCATTCTTCTCTCTGCTAAATATCGCTTAATCTAGAAATATAGATAAGATTTGTGTTTTTAAATTATATGACCTTTCTGCACATTGAAAAATTACATCTTTTAAATCATTATTGCCACGTTACTTTATTTGAGGATGTTTTCTCCCCCAAACTGAATGAAGTATTTTTGAAAAAAAATATTAACATATAGGTATTTTCCTCCCTCTCTGACCACACCTCTCCCTGTGGCTGTTCAGTTTTGGAGTGAATTCTAGAGAGGAACTATCTTTTTTAGAAAATACACATTAAAGAACATGAACAAAAATAAAAATGAAGGCCTGGTATGTACTTATTTAATCCTTCTAAAAATGACAATGGGCTGGGCTATGTGGTCCTCTAGGCACAAAGAACAAGTCTGTTGGATATAGTGTGGGTGCAGGATATGACTTTTTTTCTGGCTTGCAGTAGTATGGTGTTTGTAATGATAGTTTGCACTTTTATACTCATGTAAGTACCCATTCAAATTGCTGACAATAGTTTTGCCTGTTAAGTAGCTAGATGCCTTTATAAGAAACCATATAATAAATAGTCACTCCAGCTGTGGCATGGAATTAGCAAATTTTGGACTCTGTATGTGCTACACTTTAGTTGTTCAACTTGGGGAATCACCTTTATTTTTTTCAAAGAAATATTAACATCTATTTCATAAGGTTATTTGGAGCATCTAATAAAGCAATGTATATGAAATCCATAGTGCTTGGTATACAATAAATGCTAAATCACTGATGTTTTGACTGGTATTTATTTTTAGTAACTGTAATTGTCCTAGTTCTCTAGGGAGATAAAACCAAAACAGAAATAGATAAATGGACAGTAGATAAACATGTAAATAAATAGGAGATAAATAAATAATAGATCAGTAGAAAGATAGGTAGATAGATGGATGGATGGATAGATAAATAGGTAGATAGATAGATAGATAGATAGATAGATAGATAGATAGATAGATGGGGAATTTATTAGAGGAACTGGTTCACATGACTCAAGAAGTCCCAGTATGCTGCCTGATAGCTGAAGAACCAGAGGAATGGTAATATGTCAGTTCAATCCAACGACCTCAGAACCAGAAGGGCTACTGATAAATTCTCACTCTGAGACAAAAGACATAAGGCACTAAAGATCTGATAGAAGCCCCAGAACCCAAAGACTTGAGACGAGCAAGAGAAGAGCACTCCCGCTGTAGAACATGAATAAATTCATCATTTTTCTGTTCTCTTGTGCTATTGGGACCTTCAACCATTAGGACAGAGCTTGCCCACCTTGGATGAATATGCATCTTCATTATTTACCCCACTGATCAGACACCAGTTTCTTTGAGAAGCACCCTCATAAGCAGACCTAGAAACAATGCTTCTAAGATAACTGGGCATTCTTCAATCCAGGGAAAAAGTGAACACCTAAAGTTAGCCATATCAGTAATAGATGTCTGAGGGAATTCATCATGCATGAGCAGGAGGTGAAGGGCCTTTCAGTGGAGGAAGGAACAGTGAGGTGGATAATAATAAAACCCTAAGTACACAGGTGTCAAATGCACCTCTAACACTAGTTGTGTTTGAGAGGTTAGGGTATCTCTTTTCTTTTTATTTACAAGGGATTACTTAAGAGTAGCTTTATATTATAGTAACTTCAGATTTTTATTAGTGCCTGAGTGTTACTATAACAAAATGCCACACAGTAAGGAGTTAAACACAGAAATGTACTGTACCATCTCACAATTCTGATATTTAAATGTCTGAAATCAAGATCTTAACAGAACTGATCCTTCCTGGGGCAGTGAGGCTCTGTTTCAGACTTCTCCTCTCATTACCTGTTGGAAGTTTTGGCATCTCTTTTTCTGAAGTTTCTTCATATGAATATCTGCCTTCTTCTGTGTGGGGTGTTCACTCTGGGTGTACGTGTGTCTTCTGAGTCCAAACCTCGCCCTTTTCAATAATGACATCTAGCTTGTTAGATTAGAGTCCATGCCAACAACCTCATGTTAACTTCATTAATTTTGCAAAGTTATTTTACTCTAAATCACAGCACGGGTATTAGAACTCCAGTGTCTAGCCCCTTAGGGGTGCAGATAACTCATAAGAGGAGCAGATGGCAAAAACAGGAACCATAGTTGGACCACTTTAGGAGAGTATACTCTAAAGCAGGCTTTTATTTTCCATTGAACCACACAGAAATACAAATAAAAGATTTTTGAAACTCTTTAGCACCACACATGTGCCTTAGATGGTGTTATTTTGGCAAGAAAAACATACCTTTGATTAAAGGAAGAGCAGACTCACAGTTTTTCAATAAGTCTTTCATAGAGAAATAGGAAACCACACAATTTCAAAACCCTAGGCAGATCAAATGCCTATTAGATTAATTTTCACAAAATCTCCCTTTAATTATTCATTCAAAGAACAATAAAAAACACTTTTGGGGACTTTCCACCATGTTGGATCTTGTAAAGATATGAGGACAATCACTGCACAGGATGTTTTGTCTTCCCAATGAAGATATAAATTATATTTTCTGTTTTATATACCATAAAATTTGGTGAAGCCAAGACTCTAATGGTTGATCCTGACTGTGAACTCTAAGACTATGCATGCTAATAAAGGAGTGGTATAATCTTACCATGTCACCAAGGAGGCATCAGAGTTAGGTGTTGGGTGGAATTAAGCCTGTCATTTGCCATCTTTCACATAGAGAAAAATTAATGTTTTCACTCAAGTGCCTTCTGTGACTCTACAGCCATTCTGGATGAACACTTGGGCCCTGATAGTATGGAGAATAATCTCTAATTCAATTAATATCAGACTGAATTCTGCCCATGCTCAACGCCATGGAGAAATATACTGCAAGAGGCAGAGAATACAGCCTCCCCACATGCACAAGTGAAGCAAAGCTATCCATGCATGATGCCAGAGGGGATGGCAGCTTTGGGTGACAGGTGGCACGCCTCCCCGCCAAGGAGAAGGCGTTGCTCCTGGCAGTTTTTTTAATCTGAGGCATGTGACCTAAGTAGTGGCATTTCACAGCTGAGAAGGCAGCTTGTGATATGCCTTTTGCTTCACGGAGAGGCGAGCCACATGTCCACAGAGGCTGCAGCTCAAGCTGCAAAACCTTGCAATGCACTAGCCTGGATCTTTTTCATGATCAAATATGTATGCTGTGCTGGAAATGTAAGCAGACTGCACGGTGAACGACATTTTGCTGGGCAAGCAAAGAAGGTACTTTCTTTGCAAAAGAGTCATTTTCTAGCACAAGTGGGGAAGAAAAGGATTACTTTCAGTTTACTAGCCTTTGGCAGAAATCTGCAAAATGTAGACTACATAGGAAATAGAAGGCCAACTCAAATGGGGATTCTGAGCACTCTGACATCTGGGTCCACTTTTTAATCAGTTCTTCCACGACTCTGCTCCAGTACCTCTTACCTCCAAAAAGTTCGCGCACACCATTTCCTGTGCACTTGTCAGCACTTTACTAAGCATTTAGTCACATGGTTTTACTTATGAGCGCGCCATCTCCATCTGCCTTTGCAAGATTAGCTCTCATCTAAGATCCGTCCCAATGCCACTTACTCCAAGAGACTTGCTAGGGAGGAATTAGCCTGCCTCTCCATGGGCCTCTCTACTGTGTCACAGATGTGATAATTTAAGACTGCTTTTCTCTCCCTCCTCTTCCCCCTCCCCCTCCCTTTCCCTTCTCTCTTATCTCTCCTCTCTCCTCCTGGACCAAAAGAATAGCAAGACTGGTGGAGAGCCCATTAAATCTGAGGCATAGATAACATTACTGTGCTAGAATAAGATACGTTCATAACTTACTGTAGATATTTACCTGTTACCAAATGTTATTGAAATCTACACAGCTGGATTTTTTGAGACCTGTTGCCTAACACACCACCTGAGGCTGAGTAGGAAGTGTGCTGGATAGAATAAACTGGTGAACTGAATGGCTGATTGACAGGAAGCTGAGGCTTGCCCTTTAAGCCAACCTACAGAGACTAAGCTTGGAGGAAAATCAGAGAGTGGGCAGGACATATGAAGAGTTGAAGGCAAAATGATCAGGAGAGGCTCCATGGGGTTTAAAGAACAAAAACAGCCTCCAATAAAGACTCGACTCCCATAGCAACTGTGTGCAACCCCTCGTTAGTCACTTAACCTGGAAATTTCCAAACCAGAGAATGTGACTAACGTGTGTCTCTTTTGACACAGAACCTCTCATTTTAAGTAAATGCTGACCAATGGCAGTTGCTTATGACATTCTGGAAAAATGCAGAGGCCAGAAATCAATTATTGAATGAAATGAGAAAATTATAATTAAGCTGTATTAAATGCTTGGAACAAGTGTCATGGCGTCTCCCAGTCCTCCTAGGGAAGATACAAGAAAGGGCATGGCCAACTCCGTACAGGAGAGAAGACTGAAAGGAGTCCACTGGCTTGTCTAGCCATGGAGACGTCTGTTGGAGGAGGTGGTAAAAAACCCAGTCCTCTCATACTGGACACCTTTCATGGCTCATTGGTACCAAGTCTAAAGGGTAGTAGGGTACCCACAAATCCAACCACCATACAAAAGACCCAAGAGCTTTAATTGACAATAAATGTGGTGAAGTTTCCATAATTATGAGAAAGGTTAAAGTTGAATATTATCTTAAGAAGAACCTACCCACAAAACATGAAATTTTTTCTTATTGTATTACATGTTTATAAAAAAATTAAATGAAAAATAATTCATATAGAATTCAATAAAACTGAAAAGTTTCCAAAGTTTCTGGATTTAGGAAACTGAGTTGTTAGTCTGTTATCTTGATGGATTCTTATTTACACTGTTAGGCAGGAAGAATTTATGAGAAGCCCCAGAAGCCTAAGTCATCAAATCCTTTGCTAAAGTAGAAAGTGCATTGGAAATAAAGCTCTCTAGACTTAATCTCAATGAACACTTTGTAAGTGTGTGCAAGATTCTCCAAGTGTCAGAAATATACCAGTGGCAAAACCAAGCCAAGGCCTCATCTGCCCTGAAGCAGTTCACACTTGACCAGAAATAATATTCTAACTCAGGGAATGATGTCCTCTTGAGAGAAAGTATTCATTATCCAGAAATTTGAATAATTACAAGGCCATATGCAGTAGTTATTTGTATTAACTGATGCATACTTTTATAAACAAATCATTGAATGTAAAAAAAAGATTAGATAAGTAACTTTAATATAATTCTTAGAATAGGTACATAATTAAAGACATTTTCTGTTTAATTTAAAGACACAGGACATTAGATATTATGGAATTTGACACATAAATGACTGAAGAAAATTATTTATAAATATGTAGGATAAAACATACATAGTATCATAAAAAGCTCATGATCACAAGGGCTTCCAGAGGGTTCCTGTCACTGTGTGCTTTTCCATGGACCAGCACCTAAGAGCCTATAAGGAATACAGATACTCATGCCCACCACAAACACATCAAATCAGATTCTGTGGCTTATTGAGCTCTGGGTGATCCATCAGCACACTAGAATTTAAGAGGACTCTGCTGGTACCTTGTTCAGCACCTTAAGAGCCTAAAAATAACCTGCTGAAAGAGAGAATATAAGCACTTCAAAAATTAATCATCCCCCTAGTTATTTTTCACTTTTTAATAAGCAATTTCTTTTCAAGTAAGATTTTGCTTTAAAATCACAGAGCAAGGATCTTATACACTGAACTTTCTCTGAGTATGCAACAATATAGATGAAAAAATGAAACATCTTTTCACAACTTTCTGACATTTCTAGCCCCCTACTCCAAAGAGTAATTCAGCTCTTGCATGCAATTCTCCTCTGCCTGTCATGATTTAATTTAATAGCCATCTATGACAGATTAAAGAGCTATTGGGTATCTTTTTTGATGTGTCATCATCATAATAATACAGTAATAATATAACAGTGAATCCAACTGCCCTCAACACAGGTGAAGATGATGTAGATGATAACATGGTGGGAACTAAGTCTATACACACTTAGTGAGGCTAGATGCTGGTTGTGGTAGTTCGAATAAGAATGGCCCTCATAGATTCATATAATTGAATACTTGGTGAACAGGGAATGGCACTATTTGAAAGGATTAGGAGGTGTGGCCTTGTTAGAGGAAGGGGGGGGTCATTGGGAATGGGCTTTGAGGTTTCAACAAAAGTTGAAGTGAAGCCCAGAAGTTTTCTTTCTTCCTGCTTCCTGTGGATCTGGATATGGAACTGTCAGCTACTTCTCTAGCACCATGTAGGCCTGCATGTCACCATGCTTCTTCCTTCCGTGATAATAATGGCAGGAAGTTCAGAAGGACTAAACTTCTGAAACTGTAAGCAGGCACCAGTTAAATGTCTTTCTTTGTAAGAGTTGCCATGATCATGGTGCCTCTTCACAGCAACAGAACACTAGCTAAGACACCATTTCATAAGGAGATATGATCCAGGAAGTCCAGGAAAAGTTATAAAGTTGGTAAAATGCATGCTCTTCTGAGTTAGCCACTGAAACAGCACTTTACAAATTCATTCTCTCCTGAGGTTGAAAGAAGGTTTGAAAAGGAAGTTCTACAAATTCACCAGGTCCACAGTGGGTCTTCTTAGTGCTGCACATGGAAAAGAGAATTTTTCATACACAGGACTACCATGAAGCAGGAGTACAGAGAAAGTGTCAGAACGTGCTAAGGGAGATAGTATGCCTTTCAGAGAACCCATTCTGGGAAAGACAGTTCAATGAATCTGCAGAAGGCTGACTCTACCTTGTCACAGGATCACTACTCCAGTATTCTTCTGTACTTTTCTGCATAGAAAAGTTTTGTTCTGTGAGGTGGTTCTTTCATTAAAGTGCCTGCTATCCAAACAAAAAGACCAGAGTTCAAGCCCCAGTACCTACTTAAATCCTGGAGCAGGACACTGGTCTCTGAGGAAAGATACCTGGCTAAACCTTGAATCACAAAATAAAAGATGAGAGGGGCTTGGGGAAAATGGAGATTAACAAGACTGAAAAAAATATGTAAGAGGTGGAGTGGGTAATAAGAGCAACCAAAATGCATAGTATACATGCATGGAGTTATCAAAAGGAAAATTTAGTAAATTTAAAAAGAAAAGTTTTGTCCAAATTAAGCCTTTTAAACTATGAGTGTGAAATGGCCTTTGGCATTTTACAACATGTAGAAGCCACAATTCACAGCTGTACCTACATGATGGTCATCTTTACTCAAGTATTAGTATTAAAATTGGGGCATTTTACAATTATAAAATTGAGTGTCAAATAATGTTTTTGAAGTATGGTGAAAGAAACTGATATCTACTTGTGTAATCTAGGATGCTTCCTATGATTAAGAATAATATTTAGTTTTGAGCCTTCTCCTAAATAAAAAAAATAGTAAATGTGATACTCTGATGGCCAATCAAGATATGATATGTTACCTCTTCTAGAGAAACAAATGGTTTCATGGAGTTAAAACATACAAGTTTATTGACAATGGAGTTTATCCAAAGGGCATTCATTGAATAGCACAACAAGTAATGTGCTCAGCAAAAATGTGAAAAATTAATATCCTTTATATTTATAATCTGACCTTTAATAAATGAAAATAGGAAATATTAACACATAGCTTTAAAAAAGGCAATTCTTCAGGAAGAAGCAAAGTCTGTTCTGGAAACCTAATTTTATGAAGAGAGGCTGATAATAAGAAGACATGGTAAGCACCTGGTCTTCTGACAAGGACTGCATAGAGGAGAATTCTAGGCTATGATCTCTGGTAGGCAAAGGAAGATTCTGATGTTTGGAACACTGGCTCAGTAGGTGGCCAGATAACAAAATGCCCAGGAAGCTGGGACTCCCTGTTCTTATATCTGGAAATGTATCTTGATGAAGACAATATCAAAACAGTGTGAACCAACACTGCTAAAACTGTGCCCTGTGGGTTCAAATGAGCCCTCATCAAACCTTTTCTGATTGCATTTGCTCTGTTTGGTTTTTTTCTTACCATATTGCCATTGGGTCAACACAGGTCATTAAGTATTATCTTGAGTTATTTCCTCCTTGTCCTTGAACTTACTTTCCCCTACAACTTAGAAGAAAGGCTATGGAGAGATGGCCACACAAGCTCTCTCCTTGCTTCCTCAGCAGCCTTACTTCATGGGTTATCTTGGATTTTTCCTTTCCAGTCACTTTTTTCCAGAAGACTTTAAAACTGCTGAGCCTTTTCTGTCCCATGGGGTATTTGCATCTCTCTACCTGACATTGTACCCTACACCTTCTCTTCTCAGGCTTTCTAGGAACCAAATGGCATTTTATTACCTCCCACTTCCTTCTTTCCTCAGCCTTGCCAGTGGGTTCAGCAGACAACAGATTACTCTCAGAGTTGAGACTAGACAACTTAAATAAGGCCTACTTGCTGTGGTCTGAACTTCACTATTTATGTTGAATAAAGCTTAATGGCACTGTGATGACATGCAAGTAATGCCTTTGGGAAGTGCAAAAGTTATGAGGACTCTGTCTGCTTGACCAGACTGTAAGAATTAATTTTTGTCATTTAAGGTCAGGTATTGTGGTTCATTCATTTAATCCTAGTACTTGGAAGTCAGAGGAGGGTGGATCTCTGTGAATTCAAGGCCATTCCTGTTCACATAGTAAATTCAAGCCCATCAAGGATTATGTACTGAGTCCTTATCTCAACATAAATAAATAAATGAGTTATTTACTTAATGTTTTTCATAAATTATTCAATTTCAGGTACTTTGTTACATTGACATCCAAGAATTAAGGTAATACTAGTACAGGATGCCTTTTTACAGTCTCTTGTCAGCTCTATTGGTATCTAGTTCTCTTTTCCTTTGTTTAACAATGTTCTAGCTTTTCTGGCTCTTCATCTTCCTCCTTCTCCTTTTCTAAATTCTCTAACTCATTCTTATCTTCCCCAGAGTACTTCCCTTGACTACCTTTCCTCTTTATTTCTTTTCTTTTGGGAGCCCAATCATATGTTGTGGATTTACCCTTACAGTCTGCTGAAGAATCTCAGATCCACTTGTCTTTCCATATATTGGGACTATAGACACTCTTGGCTTCATTTTCCCATAAAACACATGAGACTGAACAAATCTAAAGCTGCACTTGCTTGTTTATTTCATACTTAGTTCTACAAACTGCCATTCTTGGAGTCATTCTACACTTCTTACTCTTTGACCTCCTGGGCACTAAATTTTAATTCACTTAATGTATTATCTGTCACATTCATTCCCTTTCTTTAATGAAACCTTTAATGTCTCTAGACTAAATTGATATATTAACTAAATTAGTTTTTTCTATACCACCTGCTCCTACAAAACATATTTTCTTGCCATGTTTTGTAGCTTCCTTGAGTCTTTTTCATACTCTGTACTTTCTAAAACTTTCAAAGCACCATTTTCTAAGTCAAAAATACCGTAATAATTTCTCTGTGCCCGAAACCTTTCATAGGTTCAATATTTGTATAAAATACTGTCTGAATCTAAATTCCTTGGCTTGATAAGAGTATTTCAACATGATCTAGGTCTTTCTTCCCATTTCAACTCCATATTCTCCATAATTAGCAAGTCTGAGTTCCCGGGGTACTACTGACTGTACTCTATATCTGTGTTTATACTCATGGCACTTCCCATCTTCTCCTGATGAAGTCGACCATAGCTGTCACCTGCACTGCAAGGCTTCCGTGAATGCTTCTTTTCATCCTTTCCCTAGTAACTCTTCCCTCTGTGACCTGGCTACCTGTGCCTGTTCCTATGGCCGTATTATATAAGCAGAATGCTAATCTCTATGTGGTGAATGAACCTTAAGGCCCTGTTTTTTAATCACTAAAGCAGACTTCTGGCACAGTGAAAATGCCTATTAAGCATTGATTTTACTTAGAAATTTGGCCATGACTTCTTCTTTACCAACAAACCAATATTTGTTGACAAAAAAAAAGTGAAAATAAGAAATGGCTTGTTTATTTGTTCAGAAACAGAAGATTCATCTTATCTATTGTAAATTATCTCCACCATTTCAATACCTAGCCTCACCTTAGGAGCCTTGTTGTAAATGGGCTCCCTATTCAACATACTATTGACAATTTGCTTATTGCTTTTTCCTCTTCCCTTTAAACACAAAAATTATTAAATATGGCAGCTACTCCGGAGACAGTAAGCAGAGGATTGTTTTGGTTCAAATATTTGTGGCCAGTCTAACCACACTCCTCAAAAAATAAAACAGTCAGACAACAGAGATGACTGACTTGGGTTTGATAAGAGCTGTGAAACACTGACTAACTAGAGGGATCACTTAAGGACATTGTCAATAGATATTATTATTATTATTATTATAAAAATATAGAGTGGGGTGTGCTAACCAATGTTAGCAAATCATCAAGATATACCTCGTTCCTCTTTATTTTTATACCCCTGCCCTCAAAATACCCCACAGTTCCTTCATGCAAGTTCAGCTATACTGAGACACTCTTAATTTGAGTTACTAGGAAACCTGACAACTATAATGACATGTAACGTTTTATTAGCACTACTGTCTTTCACCAGCACAATAAACTTAGGAGATTTTCTTTTATTCGTTTTACTCTTGATGGATGAAAAAATAGTGACTGATTTCTAGTTTCCTCAAAGTGTAGATTTATATTAATAACTACTTAAAATTTAAAAATAATGACATAAGATGGCCCATCTACAAGATGGTTAAGAAGTACATGTACCAGAGTAGAGTTGATCAAATGTAAAGCCAGAGTCAAATCAAGTAAAAAAGAAAAAGATGTCATACACACCTTCCATAGATATGTAGAAGGTTAAGGCAAGAAACTTGGGAACAAAAGAAATTGGGAAGGACACTGTTCAAAGATTTTTTTGCTATTTGCAAGTTCAAGAATAGAACATGTCTTGTAATACAGTGCCAGGATGTGGTCAGGGCAAGAGGGTTGCTAAAAGGAAGGCAAAGGACATGGAAGTGATATCAACTAACAACAAAAAAAAAGGATTGTATCAATGAATGTTACAGTCACACACACACACACACACACACACACACACACACACACACAAAAGAGTTGACATAGAAGATGACACTCAGCCATGAGAATGAGTTTTCGGGATGGAGAGACATCTCCCGGAAACTACTGAACTGCAACAGCAGAAACAGGTACAATGAAGCTGGAGCAGATGACAGGAAATTCACATGCAGACAGTCTACAAGGATGGACCATGTGAGCTTCAAATAACCATGGGTTTAAGACTATATCTAGCACAAATCTAAATCACTACTGGCTTTGCTACCAACAAATGTCATTTATATTACTGTGTGGCTCTACTTAATTTATTTGAAACATTAAAAAGTTTTTTGAAATCTATGCCAAA
This sequence comes from Sigmodon hispidus, assembly GCA_004025045.1. Classification (NCBI taxonomy): domain Eukaryota; kingdom Metazoa; phylum Chordata; class Mammalia; order Rodentia; family Cricetidae; genus Sigmodon; species Sigmodon hispidus. Next base: position 36,907 of record PVIH01011670.1, on the reverse strand, counting down.
TTTTGTACTTTTAAGCATGAAATTCAAATTATCTTCAATTTCTAGGCTTGTGGTCAAGCATCCAAACACTATTAACTCATTTCTTATACTTGTTCAGTACCCATGAGCTGAGATTTTTATGTCTCAGTTAGAAGTTTAACAAAGGCAACTGGTAAATATGTATACCAGCTCTTTGTTTTACAAAACGCTACTGTAAAATCAGAAATGTAACAATGAGCATCATTCTTAGTTTACAAATAAAACTGGGATATGTATATGTAATAATATGTAATTTGTTAGATGAATCATGCCTAATTTATGTATCTATGACTTAGAAAGCTTTTCCTCTGATACCATCAAATATAGTATTTCCTATAGTCTCTTGGGCTTCCATTTTAGAAATCAGTCAAATGTGATTTTTAAAACAATTAAAGAACCTATAACTACTTATTTATTCCTAGTTCTTCTAATAGTTTGAGACTCTTGATTACAGTAATAATAGTAGTAATGATAACAGTTGTTATTTTTGTTGTTACGTTCCTAAAATCTAGAAAAGTATGTGATTTTATAGTTGGCTCTTGTGTTCATCAGTGAATTTCTTTAGAAAGGAAATGAGCAAATGTGATACCTATTCTCCTGCCACTTAGAAGGTTGAAGTAAGGAATTTGTTTGGGATTTGAGTCAGTCGGGTTACCCTGAATTCTGAACACTATGAGATTCTGACATTAAAAGAAAAAGAATGTTTATTTAGTAACCAAAGAATGTATAGTCCTCAGATTATTTTGTTTTACTTACCAATTAAGGATGTTAATTATCTATGTTACCTTGAATCAGCAACCTGTTGACTATGAAGTTAGCAAAGAGAAAATTCTAAACATAACACATAATAAGCATTTCTTAACACCTAGTTACTTTTTAAATCAATAAATTCTTTTCGTAAAATATTACTATCATATTTGGTATAATAGTACCAGTAGGTAAAGAAAGCAAATATTCCTATAAAAATAAAAAAATTTTCATGTAAGTTAAAATTCAAAATATACTTATAAAAACTGTTGTGTATATAAAAGAAGAAAATATTTCTACATAAATTCAAAGTCTGATGATAACTCTGAGATGGATGAAAGAATGATCATTTTGACAAGGCTTTATATCCTTCCTTCAATCTGGTTTTTCAATTATAGCTTCTATGAAAATTGACAACCTTAGTGAGATGTTGCTCCCAATGTAAAAGTAAGAAGAGTTTGAACTACAAATTATCCTCACCCCCTTGGTTGTGAGTACACATCAAATTACTGTGTGTGCTTGCCTCTGCCACATCAATTAACACTCAGAAACAGTTCCCCACAGGCATGCACACAGGTCACTCTAATCTAGGCGATTCTTCAGGGGAGCCTTTCCTCTCTGAGAACTTTAGCCTGTGTCAAACTGACAATAAAGTTAGCACTTAGAATATAGGTTTGATAAATACATCCAATATAAGAGAAATCAAAGACACGCATTCAAAGGTACAAACCCAAGAGAGTTTGCATTAAAAAGAAATGGGCTTATAAACTATATTCAGGCACAAAGTAACACCTGATATTTATAATGACTTTTGTGTATTCAAAGAAAACGTCTAGATCACGTTTTCTGATATAAACTAGAAAGTTATGTAGCATTTAAAAAAATCACCTTGTAAAACATTAAACACAAAAGGTTGGGGGTTTGAAGAAACTGATGCACAAGCGTAAAATATACAGGTGCTTGAATTAGATGAAAACAAGATTCTACCTGGATGCAATTACTTTGGTAAGTCACAAATCAAGTCTCTTCCCTGTTTTTCTGTACTGCCTTTTCTCTTGTTAATGACAGATCCAAGTCAATTGTCTTTCAATCTGGTTGAATTTGGCTTGGATGTGCTTTTCTTGAAACCCAAACTGACTCATGACAAGACCTCCATTATTTGTTCTTTATGTCCACAAATACTCAAGGAATTCAAGAAGAATCCACTTTAGTCTAATGCACAAATTCTATTTGGTATTATAATTAAAACACAGAGCTAGATATTGAGGAAAAGCTGAAATATCAGAGAAATAGGGAAACAAAACGCGGCCACTTCTCACCCAACCAACTCTCCATCCCAAGCCTTTCTGTCCTCAGCTGGAAAGGGAAGTGGCAGGCGAAGCTGGACTCCTCCTTCCTCTCTCTCTGCCCACCTATCTTACTTCCTCTTTCAGCATTCCTAGAGCTAGCTTTGAAGGTGTGTGTCATCACCTCATGGCACTGTTAGGCCTTGAACTCACAGAGATCCCTCTGGGACTAAAGGCATGGGTCACCACACCCTGAACTTCATGGCTTGACTCTATGGATGGCTCTGCCCTCTGATATTTCAGACTAATTTTTATTAAACATACAATATAGCACATCAGTCCTTAATATTAGTCCCTAGCCCAGACTTAGAACTCTAAGAAATTAAATCTATTTATTTTCCATGCCATAGACTTTCAGTGTAGTATCTACCTTTTAGAAATGTTATATTCCCAAATAAAATCTGAGCCAAAATCCCCTTGTCTCCAGCTATTATTTATACTAAAAATATTTTCTTTCAGTGTTTCCTAAACATTTAAAAACTTGTGTTTTTAAATGTCAAAGCTGCAATGATTATTTGATTAGTGGGTTGCCTGTTAGTTATTTTACAGGTGGTCACCTCTACCCTGTTCAGACTATAAAGTACCTGGGAACTGAAACCTCCTTCAAAAATTTTATAGTTTTTGTGCAGCTAATATTCATGTGTATTTTATTATCTGTTGCAATGACTCTTCATTTAAACTACACTAGTTATCTATGTACCTACCAGGTCGTATAGTTTGGAATGGAAGGACATTCTTACGACAATTCACAATAGCCTAAGTGAATGCCAACAGCATCCAGGAAGTAATTCCCTGATGAAGGCGTACACGACTTCACACCTGATATTTTATTCAGGTTTTAGTATATATAATTACAATCTAGCAATGCAGAACTGGGGTGCTCAAGTGAAATAAAACCCCAGAATGTACTTCTAACTTACCAAGGCAGATTTAAGAAAAAATAAATTTATACTTAAAAAAGAAACATCACATTTTTATTCTTGTCTATAAATAATAGTAATAAAAATTAGCAGATTCACAGGGATGGAAGAAAGCAGAGCATGGCTATTGGTAGTAATACAGACTTTTAGGAGATTTTTGAGATACTAATTTGTGAAAGATCTGCTTGAAGTCAGCCATGAAAATGAGAAAAACAAGAGGAAGAAGAAAGATGAGTGAATAGATTGGTGAGGGGAGGATTCAGGAGTGATAAATGTCAGCTGGAAGAGGGACCTGGGTCATCTCAATGACACTTAGCAAAGGAAAAATGGTAGAAACTTCAGGGTATCAGTTTCAGGAGTTTTAAAAATGACTGAGTTGTGTGCAGTTCTGCTTCTGAAATTAACTTCTAAATCGTCTCATTAGAATACTTACCACAATTAGACAGTCTAGTGCTTGAATAGGGGAAAAGTGGTGTTAGCTTTGGGATCTGCCATGTGTTGCTCTAAATAATCTTTCAAGACACTACTAATGCTTGCTACATGATAGAACAATGTATAGTAGAACTTCCTGTGAAATCGATTGCAATCAGACAATAAAGGAAAGGTACTGGAGAAAGGTACCCAGAAGTAGAAGTTAATATATGTAATAATATGTAATTTGTGAGATAAATCATGCCTAATCAGCTTTTCCTCTGATACCATGGGAAAAAGTTTCTAAAAGGAAAAAAAGCAAATATTTAAAAAGGCAAAAAAGATCAATAGCATGTAAAATATAAGTACATGTGAAGAGGAATGTGGCACCAAAATGAAGTTCAACTAATCAAGAAATCACCTTAAGGTGGATATTTGCAGAATGGATACATTGTCATTAAAGTCACTTCTCATCTGTCTGCCTCAGACAAAACACTAGGAACAAAAGTCTTTGAGCAGACAGAAATAATCCAACCCTAAAGAAAACTTGTTAAAGCTACAAACTCAAAGAACACATTAATGAAGTCTCTCAAAGCTTTGAATTTAATCACTCGAAATTGTTACTTTTAAGAGTTGGTTTATACAACCTTTTGGAATGATTGATTTAACTTTTGCCCAGTAGTCTTTGTTTTTATTCATCAGAAGGATGGAATAAAATGTCCTTGGACGAGATAGTCTTCTTAGAAATGGCTATTTTAATACTCTGTGTATAGCATATTGAAAGACATACATTTCAAGTGAGCATCCAAAGTAAATATGAATTTGATTGGTACATAGATGGGGGTCTGATGCTTCAATAGCCCTCTTTCTGTTCAGTCTCACAATCTTCAAGAAGCAATCAAGAACAGTTTCTGGAGCCTCTCCTGAAGGAACTTTATGTGTAACATTTCTCTCCTGTCAATTAAAATGACAATTGTTGTGGAGAGTTCAGTACAAATAATGGAAGCTTGAAAACCATGTAAGAGGATGTAACTACTAAATTTCTATGGTGGAAAACAAGACAGAAAATACCTTGAGGCTTATTTCAATGTGAAATAAAGTGATAATTTAATATAAAATAATTGGGACAACACACAGACACCCATCCTATGTTTTTTTTTAAAGTCATTAAAATTAAATCTAAGAATTAAGGTACACTGGGTAGACATTTCTGATGTGAACTGTACTAGGTTTGTTCCTGACAAAACAGTGATAAATTGACCACTGAGTGCCTGATTTGGAAAGAAGGGTCACTAGAGGCCCCAGAATTTCTAAGCTTCAAATTCACATATTGAGACCAGCAGTGTCCCTTGCTGAATAGTGCCCAGATGGCAAAGACAGCCCTGGTATGTGGTCTTCACAGCTTCTTGGCAGGCAACTGTTGCTAGTAGGTGACCCTGTCAGTCTGAAGGCAGGAAAATTACTGTATGAACCAAGGAAGTACACCACAGTCCCTGAGAAGCAGAGGGCAGAGCCCCAGAAAAAAATAAATTTACAGTTGGTGCTTACTTCAAGGAGCTCATACAAATTTTCTTTCGAGTTTGAAGCAATTTGGTTTCCCAGGTAAAATGTGTCATGAAAGGAGAAACCAATTCCCATTAAAAAGAAGAAAGATGTGTATCTAAGTGATACAAGATGTAGCCAGAATTAATTACAGTGTGGAGACACGTCCTTGCCATACAACAGTAATCAGATGACAGAAAGGGAACAAAGCAACCCAAGCTAAGATGTGGGTAAAATCAAGGAAGGGATTTTCTCAACAAAACTAGCAAACCCAAGGCCAATACATTTCCAAGACACAATTCTCTTGTTTGGAAAAAAATCATGATTAGCAGTTATTTTAGTAACATGATGCTTTGAAAACCAGATTTAAGAAAGGAGGGTCTCCTACTGTCCTCCTCCCTCCAAATAAAACACAATATGGCAGATATAGTTACTATAAGTATCACTCCCTCCTGAAGAAAGAACTCCTACTTCTGATAACTGAAACCAGTTACTAAGATCCATAGAGGAAGAAATACTAAATATTCATATGAATCACATTCAATCTGGGTTTTGTTATTCCTTGTTGATGGAGTTCTCAAATGCTGATATTTCACATTTCTAACGTGTATTTTAGAAGAGTCTACCTAGGCACTACAAGATACTGTAATACTTGAATGTAGCAAATTAGCATTTAAACCTTAAGATGTAAAGAATTAGCTGTGGAATTTAAAGTAGTAGTTTGAAGAACAATGAGTTTATGCTGAAAAGAAGTATGAAAGGGCATCACTAAAAGCCAAGATTGGGAGCAATTTTTTTTTTTTTTTCATCAGCCAGGTCTGGAATTCTGTGTAAATCTACATTATTTTGGTTTGTTTGGAAAACTGTTTCCTTTATTGTAATGTAAACACATGTGTTTACATTAACTAAAGCCAGCAACCACTATGGTGATTGAATACTGAGCATTTTTCAGTGAAACCATTCCTATCTCCTTTCTTTCAATATTTTGATTTTAAAAAATATGACTGCAATACTTTTCAATCTCTTGTATATGTCAGATAAATACTTGTGAATTGTTGTCTGAGAAGTTAATCTATTGCCAGGTTCTCTATTTCCTCATAAACCCACTGGGGAAGGTTAGAATCAATGTTCTCAAACATCTCATTTTAGCCCAAACTTCCTATAAGTTTCAGTGAGTAAAGAAAATCTTTGATGTAAGACATCTCCAAGAATTCACATCTATAATATTCTGGGAGGGGGGGAAGAAACCTTTAACCTCAGGTCAGACTACTTCATTTTTCAAAAACCATTTTAAATCTGATCTCTGCTGTCTTTTTGTTGGCGATTTATCATCAGTCTCTCTTTAAATTCTGAAGAACAAGGTCATGCTGTTGAAGACTATAAGTCCAAACTCAACTCCAAGACATTCACAGCACCATTTCTCAGAAAAACAAGGTAATTTGGGGAGAAGAGTGTATAATTTTGGCACATAAAGTAAGGAAAAATAAACAAATGTTTAAAATATTTACTTTTGTATGTTAGGTATTCCAGTGTCTTTCTGATATCCTGAGGAAGATTCCCAATTCCCAGGGAAGTTTTGTGTATGAGACCACAATGGAGAATACTTAATACTTTCAGATGTTTAAAACAAGATAAAACTCACAAGCTCACATTTCAAATCCACAATAGAAGACAGAGAGTGGTGTGTGTGTGTGTGTGTGTGTGTGTGTGAGAGAGAGAGAGAGAGAGAGAGAGAGAAAGAGAGAGAGAGAGAGAGAGAGAGAGAGAGAATTACTCACTTTGATAACCGGTTAAGCTTGGAAAGCCATTGGCCACTCATTGAAGGGGAAATCTAGTACCTTTACCTACCAAATACAAACATAGGCTATGAGGGTAAACAGATCTTAAGATCTGTAAGTCAAATGGACACCTTTGCATGCAGTTTTCATATCTTTTATACCCTTCCCCCAAACACCCTGGTTCTTACGGTTTTACTGCACTGTAATTACCAAGAAAGAAAGATAAAAACCATGCCCAGATGGGCGTGCACTGAGAAGGGTAAAGTCGGTTTCCCGCTGGGCTAGAAATAAACAGAGACTACATATACTACGTTGCTGGGCACAAACCATACAATTTCTTGACTCTCTTGGTAGTTTTCTTTCCCAAAAATAGTGCCTACCTTCCGTGTGGACTGCGGAGACATAGGTCCAGTTATAACGCTTCACTATGTCAAGCATTGCCCTTGCCTGCAAAGTGTCAGAAGGGACCACCCTCAGGAAGTATTTATACAAAGTTTTGTCGCTCAGATCTATGCTTGTGGCAGAATAGGCAATCTGTGGGATGTCAAACAGTTGGAGAAGATTCTGGACTTGAATAGCCACAGAACTGGAGCCAGGGCCGATTACTCCAGCAATAGGCTTCTTAGTCCTGCCTGGGGGGAGGGTCTGGCCATCAGGCAGGCAGCGGTTCAAGCCATCCTTCTCATCTCGGATAGAAATCAGAGAGTCCCTGATAAACTCGATGCTCTGTTCCAGAGCCACTGAAGAGTGCCAGCAGGAGTCCCGGATTTCACTGCCTAGGGTGATGTTGGGCAGGAGCACCGGGTCAGCGTTGATCTTATCCAAAGTGTGGAACATGGCCTCCACCCTCTGAATACCATACTGTTCTCTGATCTCCCCACATTTCCTTTCGGGTACCTTTTCTGCTGGAGGTTGGTGATGGACTGAGAAGAGGGCTCCAATGATGACATCTCCGTCCATTCTGGCCACGGAGCGCTGAGACGAGGCACCCGCTAGCAATACTTTTCTGTCGGGAATTCTGGGCAAAATGCACATCTCCAAAAAGATCAATGGGAAGAAAAACAAGAGAAACCGGACCATTGTGGCAAAAACGCGGTACAACGCGGGCCCCCCGAGTCCCCACGCCGATCCTGCCTGCAGGTTCCCAAAGCGAACCACCCAGACGTCCGTCGCTGCTGCTGATTCTCTATGCTTCTTGCCTTTGGCCAACACAGCTGGTTCAACGCTTTCTCTGCCTGCACCACCGCCTCTCTCCTCTCCGCTTCTTCCTGCTGGTCCTTCCGCGACCGCTCCCACACTCTGGGGGCGTTCTTAGAGGAATCAAATTGCAGTTTTTCACTGGTGCCCAAAGGTGTTGTAGATCAGGTGTGCAATGCGCGGCGTGCTAGTGGCCCTGAGCTGGATGCAGATGATTAAAAGAGGGAAGTCAATGCCAGGTCATCGGGGGAGGATTTGTGTTTAAACTATTGGGTCTGTGATGCTAACTGTTGTCCAGTCCACTTTACCTCAACACATCCTTCAGAAACAGCTCGGGAGGCAGTTCTGGCCAGTAAGGAAGTGTTTGTGCCCTGCCTGCTAGCTACCGGCTCCTGAGAAGTGCAGAGCCCTGCTGACCCGCCCCCTCCTCCATCCTCAGGTCTCTTATTTGTTCCTCCAAACCTACCAAGCTTTCTCAGGTGATGAGGGCGGCAAGGGGAGGGAGAGGAGAAGAGGGGAGGAGCTAAATTCTTCAACCTAAGAGAACTTTCCCGGATTTGAAAAGATCAACTTTTTCCCAGAAGAAAATTTGGGAACTCTTTGCAAGGTAGAAGCGCTGTTTTAAAAGCAACTCAAACAATGGAAGCACCTTTTACTTTAACATTTAAGGGTTGAAGAGACCCTGACACACAGTTTTAGTAGTAAATGTAAATGCGACAGCTTGTGAAAAAGCCATATTAGTTACTAAGGCAACGCCTGGTAGTCTGCCTGTCTTAGGGTTTGGTATGTTGCACCCCCTAAGAAATGAGGCTTACTGTAGAAGGAGTGCAATAGATAACTTGTTTTTTAAGATGAGGTTGGAGTGGAGGGGAGTATCCTGCATCCGCCTATGTACCGGAACCTTTGGGGCTTTGCATGCATTAAGAAATGGAAGAAAGATAGCTGGGCATGAGGGGGTCGCCTTTGGTACAGCAGCCTGATCCACTATGCGGTCAGTACCCTGGACAGCGCTCGGTGCTAGCAGGAGCCAGCAAAGATGCTGGAAATTCTTGACCTCCCTCGCTCTTTCTACCTCCTTCCTTCTTCACACGCACTCACTCACACACACACACACACACACACACACACACACACACACACACACACACACACACACACACTTTCTATCACCTCCCTAGTATCTCTCCACCCTCATTTTCTTCGCCTGGCTGTTCTGCAGGTATACTTCAATCCAACCGCTTTGGGGATAGAGGCACCTGCCGGGTTGAAGTTGGCTCCCTCTCCCGTCCCTCCCCTTTCTCAAGGTGAGAGTCAAGATGAAAAGGGGCTGCAGGAGCCGGACGGAAGTCAAAGCCCAAGAGGCAAGGTACAAAAAAGGGGAGAAATCCTGCCAGACGCCCACTGCTGCCCACCGCGCCCCAGACATGCGTGACTAAAGGAGATAAATAAACGAAGATCCTCCTGGATCCAGGAGAAAATACGATAGATCAAAACAGTGCCTCCCTTTCGGGGTGGGCTTCACCACGGAAAAATGTCCGCTCACCTGAGCCAGTTTGGGATATGGACTTAAGACCTACCTGGCTCCGGGTAGACAGAGCTATTGGTCTCCAGGTCAGAGGACTGCAGCCTTTCTTGGTTCGCAGACACCTCAGCTCCAATCCAGACCGTGCAAGGATGCGATCTGGGCTGTACACTAGTGCCCTCTTTCTTCAGCACTATTTTACCGCAAGGGAAAAAAAAAAGAAAGAAAGACAGAACGAAACGGGGGAGGGAGGCAAACTCAAAGCAGGTCACGCAAGGTTTGTCTAATACCTAATGTATTTTTTTTTAAGTCACTTGAAAAAAAAAAAAAGAGGAGCTAGAGAAATGCAGGAGCTATCATTTTCTCCACTGCATTACTATCCATGTGAGATGCTTTAAAGATGCTACCACACATGTGCATATTCAGTAATATCTGGCCAGAAGAGTAAGAGACTTATGGGCTGGTTTAAGATGATTATCTTTCTTTGTTTTTATTTCAGGGACTCACAGATTTTTCTTTTGTCTGTGGAAATGAGGTCCATCCTCAGAAAAGCAATGTGTGAAATGTGTGTATGTGTCTAAGGAGAAGGCTCCGTTGGCAGCTTACAAAGAAGATGAAGAAAGATCCCATGGGGTGAGACAAGGGAAAGGAGAAACACACACATCCGAAAACAGGATGAGCCAAAAGTGGAGTGGCAAGCCACGCCCACCTTTTCCAGGTCAAGATGTATCTAAATTTGGAGCAAGAGGTCACATGAAAATACTGGAGTGAAAAACACTTATCTAAATTCCTTCCAGACTGCCAGCACCTTCCCGACAGGTCTCACAGTGTCACCTCCTACTGCATGAGAACTGGAAGGAAAGTCACTTTCCTCTGGGGGCTGGATGGCTGAACACAATGAGTCCTGACTTTTTCAGAGGTAAAGACAAATGACATGGAGTCCTTCTACACTTACTTAAAACTCTTTGGAGCAGAAACAAGACTGTGTCAGGGCCCTCAATCATCACCTCCTCATCTTTGTATTAGGAAAGCTGTCATGTCAGAACCAAGAGGATGAGCCATATGGGGCTGTGTATATCTTCAACTGTGTGTTCTGTCAGAAGTTGTGGAGGGACGTGCCTCCAGTCAAGACAGAAGATCTTCCTGTTCTGGTTTTTGTTTTTTATTTTCTTCAAGAGTCAGACATTTCTGAAGTGTTTTCTTAGGCAACCTAAAAAGGATTTCCCTGCCTCCCTCCCTTCCCACAAAGAACAAACTGAAGCAAGTATGTACTCTACAGATTAAAAGGTCTCAGTTTTCAGTTCTGAATAAAAATTACTGAAGGGAAAGAGAAACACATAAGTTTCAGTCTTCATATACAGGACAAACTTATTCTGTTTGAATTTTCAGAAGAGGAAGCTATAGATATGCATAGTGCCCATAGTATTTCACATCCTCTAACAGCTTAAATTTTAGATCATGTCATTCTGGCTTCATAATTTCTAAACACGATTTCTTTTCTGAGCTTGTTATCAGTTATAAAAATTCCATATACAAATTAGTAACCATGCGTACTGGCAAATTTTCTGGCAACTTGACACAAGCTAGAGTTATCAGAGAGGAGAGAGCAGCAAATGAGAAAATGTCTCCCTGAGATCGGGTTGTAGGGCATTTTCTTAACGAGTGAATGATAGGAGGACCAAGTCCTTTGTGGGTGCTGCCACTCCTGGGCTGTTGGTCTTTGGTTCTATAAGAAAACAAGCTAATCAAGCCATGATCAGCCAGTAAGCTGGACTTTTCCATGGCCTCTACATCTGCTGCTGCCTCTGGGCTCCTGCTCTGCTTGAGTTCCTATCCTAATTCCCTTTAATGGTGAACTGTGGTGTGGGAGCATATACTGAATAAACTTTTTTCTTTCCAGTTACTTTGGGCACAGCGCTTTTTCACAGAATAGTAACCCTAAGGAAGACACTATGATTTTCCACCAAATAAAAGTAAGCAATGTCCTTGAACTCCACAGTTATCTTCAGTATGTGTTACCTGAAGCTCAAAGACTTTGATGTATCATATTTTTATCATTTAGAAAAGACTGTCAGCCACTGAAGAAATAATTAAAAACTGAAATTTAATTTTTTTTTCAAAACTTATTTTATATCCTAAGTGAAAACTCTCCATTCAAGTAAGCAAGAAGAAAGATGAACTTAGGGACAAAAATACAGTGTGTGTGTGTGTGTGTGTGTGTGTGTGTGTGTGTGTGTGTGTGTATGTGTGTGTGTGTACATTGTGTACATACATACATACATACATACATATATGCAGTGTTATATACTTTGGGAGTTAAAGATTAATTTCAAATGCAGCATCTTGAAATTATCAATTAAGTTTCCTTTTTATTACATTTTATCCATTTGCTAATGGTACATGAATTGAAAAGTACTAAGATTATTAATGTTTATTCAGTACTGATAGGGTAGTAATTGAAATTTAACATGTGATTTTTTTTTTTAGCAGTGTACAAAATTGCCATCAGTAGTTTGCTTTAGAGCTCTGCTTAATGTGGAATAGTGATCAGGCAAAAGATTATCTGGTAATAGCGTAAGATAGAACTTAGGACCCTACACAGTTGCCCATGCCTGCAGTTTCAGGCCTGGAAGGATGAGGGAGGAGTTACCATAAGTTTGAAGTCAGGGTGGGATGCATAGTGAGTTCTGGACCAGCCTGGAGTACATACAAAGTGGTATTTCCATGTGTTAGTTACTATCCTGTTGCTGTGATAAAATGCCATGACCAGGGCATCTTATAAAAGGGAGAATTTATTCCTTATGCTTGCAGAGGATAAGAAATCCATTATAGATGGGAGGCATGGTAGCAGACAATAGACACTGAAGCAGGAGCAAGAAGCTGAGAGTTCAAATATTTCACACTTCAACACTCCAGCAAGCATGAAACAGAGAGAGTAATATGGAAGTAGGAAGAGGATATGCACTCTCCAAACCATCTCCCAGTGGCACACTTCCCCTACCAAGACCATACTCCCTGAGCCTCCTTAAGATGATTTGAGTAAGAATGCCCCACAGGCTCATATATTTAAATGCTTAGTTATGAAGCAGTAGCACTATTGAGGAGGTTTACAGACTGGAAGGTATGACCATGTTATGTTCTGCCTCCCCTCCTCCCCCATCTCTTTGTCTTTTTCTGTGTCTCTCTTTCTTTCTCCCTCACTCGTTTTCTCTGATTGTGGATCAGCTACTGTCTGGTGCCATGTTTACTCCCATGCTTCCTGCCATGATGATAACAAACTGGCCCCCTGACATTGTAGGCAAACTCACATATACTTTCTAATATAAGAATTGCTATGGAGCTGGAGAGACGGCTCAGAGGTCCTGAGTTCAATTTCCAGCAACCGCATGGTGGCTCACAACCATCTATAATGACATCTGGTGCCCTCTTCTGTATACTGTATACATAATAAATGAAATAAATCTTTAAAAAAAAAAAAACCTGCTGTGATCATGGTATCTGTTCAAAGCCACAAAGCACTGACTAAGACATTCTTAATCAGTGCCACCAACTGGAGACCAAGCACTCACACAAGTGAGCCTATGATGGATATTTGTCATTCAAAAAAAAAAAGTCTCAAAAAATAGTCCATATGCTGCTGTAAAAATGAAGACAACATAATAATATTCATCATACGAATATATGATTACAAAGTAAATATTGCACACAAAATTACTCCCTGTCTCCTTATGAGTAATGCATAATTATCACTGAATTTTTCCACAAAAGATACTATGGAGGAATAAGTCTATATTATAAGTAAAGGGTGTTAGAGTTTCCCCCATAAAATCAGTTGGGAATCCAAATCCTTCAAACAAGAAATGTAAAAAGGAGAAAAAGCAATGAACAAGTTAAGGGTGTATTGGAAATTATAGTGGACTCTAGTGGGCATTTTGAAAATTAACATTTACACAGTCACTGCAATATGGAAGTGAAGTATACACAAGAGATAATAAACTCATTACTAAAGAGATAGCACTGACTGAAAATAGAAATGAGATCAAAGAAGGTCTTTGTAGGAAATTCATTTGTGGAAAATTGATATGTAATGTATTACTAAGGGAATATAATAGATGTTCAAGGTAGAACAATGTCACATATAGTGAATATCATACTTTATCAACTACCTTACTCTGTGGACAATTGACTTAATATAATATTTGTTACTTTTCTACATTTAAATCATGAGCATAGCAGGATAATTCAGGTCCCAGTGAAAATTTTCAGTTTATTTGTTCAATTTGGTTATTTACTTCAGTTTGGTTATCTACTCCAGTTAAATTGAGGAGTAAATTGCCATATTAAGAATGGACTTTATCCTCTGATCCATACACAAAAATAATTATAAGATAAAACTTCATCTTTCAAAACACAAAACCATTTTGATAAAATGAGATTAAGAAGCTAGAGAGATGATTCAGTGAATAAGAATATTTTCAGTTTCTCTAGAGGATCTCTGTTCAGTTCCTAGCACCCATATAGCAGCTCACAACCATTTGTAACTCCAGTTCAAGAGAACCAAGGCCTTCTGTGGCCTTTAAAGGCAACACACACATACATGATACACAGACATTTATACAGGCTAACACTCACACACAGAAAATAAAAATAAATGCATTTTGAAAATATAAACAACATTATATATTCTATTATTTTATTGATGTGGTTAATTAGGTAAGAACAAAACATAGAAATAAAATGGAAAGCATCAGCCATCATATTAGAAAACATCAAAGAACAGTGTGCTCTTTCAGATGGACTAGGAGACATGTGTTTGGATACATGTTGTTCTTCCACAACAGTCAAAACATTATTTTTTGAAATTCTGAAATATGATTAAGGAAAATAAGACAATCATAATTATTTTGGAAGCACAATAATGATTGTGATTACTTTGTGTTATATTCTCCCATGGTTTTACCTTGTCTGATTAATGTTATATGCTCATTTATTGAACAAATGAATGGTGACAGTTGTTTTTAAATACCAAATAATTATTTTCTGTTAGTGATTTTCTCTAAAATTTAAGTCGTATTACCAGGTCTCTTATTTGTTTTTCATTTAACAGAGGGAGATTTTTTTTTTGTTTCTAGCTCAAATGTAAACAGGTAGCCCAATTAGCATTTAAACGCTCTAAAACTAAATTTACACTACAGATGTTGTGACATTTGAATCACTGAAATATTTTTCAAACTTGACAAAAATCTATTTACTCTTCTACATAAGTTAACCAATAATAAATGAAATTTTAAAACTTATAAATAGAAAAGAAGGTAGTAAATAAATAAAACATAACCTTCTTTGGATATTATTGTTATATAACTCAAAAATGTCATTTGCAAATATTTTTAGAGTCATTATGACATGAGTAAGTTAGAAATATAATAGGTTTAGATAGAGGACAATTGAGACATCAAGAAGCTGATTCTTACCTGAACTCAGAAAGAAAATTAGAAATAGGGATACATTACATTGCCTTTAATTCAAACTCAGAAGTATGCAACTTAAAAAACACTTGTACTAACTGTTCTATGTAACACTTACTTTCATATTTTCTTAAGCTTTGAACTCATCTTTTCTACTTAGTTGAAGCTTAAATAATAAGAAAATGCATGTGAATTTCTTTCCTTTGGGCCTTTCATCTGTTGAGGGCATAAACATTACAGGTGAATGTTCTATTTGCTTAAAATAGCTATCTTTTATAACAGTTCTAATAAAGGCAGTAACCTACTTGCACAGTCTCACAGCCAACTTTTGAACAATTAGCAAGAAAAGTATCTAAATTTTCAGGTACAATAAATGCCTGTGTTAGAAAAGATTTTGTTTTACAACCTCATCTACACAGCACAATAAAAATATTATCACTGAAAGAACAACACTATGCCATGTCCCTACTTTAACAGAAAATCAACAACATGGTTGTTTCCCTTCCAACACACTAAAATAATCTACTTAACACACCATCATTCTCCTTTCAATTACTTGGCTCAAAACCTGCAATACATTCCAGTATAATATCTAAATTGTTCAACCTGACACCCCGACATCGTTTGACTGTGGAAGTCTTCTCACAGAAGGCATATGTAGCCATGTAACTAAGGAAGACAGGTCAGATAGGGGCTAGTTAGCAAAAGAAAACTTTGGCTTTCATATGCGCAACCATGTTTAAGGAATTGTCAGCTACAAACACATAATTTATAGTTGCTGTCAATGATGGTTCTTTTTTATTTTATTGTGTTTTTTAAAGAATTTGGACATGTACACAGTGAATACTGACTCTTACCTCCTGACTCCCTACCATTCCTATTCACCCACCATTACAAGACACAAATATCCCTATCAAATTTGTATCTATTTTGTTTGTAACATGCCCAGGGTCTTCTGTGTGATCATGAGTCTGGAACTGTCCATTAGAACTTATGGGGGTCAGTAGAGGGTATATAACTAAAGACAATGATTCCTCCTTGAAACAGCCAGTAGATCTGAGTAAACAGTAGGACCCTGTATAAGTCCCTTCCTGTTCTTCAAATGACTGTTAATAGAGACAGTCTTGTTGATGGGCAGGTAACTACAGTTAATATGAGTTAATGATTACAATAGCTATATATGGAATGGTGTTCCAGAGTTTTCCACTCTATCTTTGGGCTCTTATAAATGTCCTGTCCCCCTTTTCTGCAATGCTCCCTAAGCCTGATAGGTGCTAGTATAAAGGACTTGTTTAGGGCAGACCTCTAACTTCTGTCTTGCATCTGGAGTATCGATGAGTCTGCACTCACCACTGTCTTTGTAAGAAAATGTTTCTCTGATTAAGTCTGGGAGCACTTTTTTTATGGGTAAAAGAAGGTATTAAGAATTCAGCTTGCTGTTTCGTCAGTTTTATTAACCACCAAAAGTATGATCCCCATATGTGCTTACTACCTTCCCAGGTCTGTGCTGTAAGCCAGGCTTACAGTACTAGATATTGCCCCCCACCCAGACCCTAAGAGAATGGATCTTTAATCTACTCAGAAAACAGTCATGTATATATACTGTCCCACCCCCAACAGTCAAGTGTCTAGTGCACAGATGGGCATGTTTTGCTTTCCAAGTGGTTTCTTCATGCTTTCTTTATCCAAGTTTATCCTTACCCTATCCAACCTCTTTATCTCTTCAACCTCCAGCTTCCCTTTCTCAGTATATCTTTCACTCACAATATTCCAATCTTTACTTTCTTTTTATGTATGTTCTACTTCCCCCTTTCTTGTTTTCTGGCTTGCATGTGTATTTCATATCAGATACACCATACTAAAGAGTTGAAGCTAGGATATACACATATAATAGAACAAATGTGCTTTAGAGTCTGGGTTATTTCACTTAGAATATTTTTTTCAATTTTATCCATTTCCCTGAAATTTTTATAATTTAATTTTTATATACAGCTAGTTAATATTCAATTGTATATATACACATACATACACACATATATATATGTATACATATGGTGGTTTGAAGGAAAATGGCCCCAAAGAGAGTAGCACTATTAGGAAGTATGGCCTTGTTGGAGGAAGTATGTCACTGTGGGGGCAGGCTTTGAGGTGTCTTTTGCTCAACCTTCCCTCTGTGTGATAGTCAGTTGATTTCCGGTTGCCTGAAAGATACTATTCCTCAGCTATTCCTCCAGCATCACACCACCCTACATGCCATCATGCTCTTTGCCATGATATAATAGAGCAAACTTCTAAAACTGTAAGCAGTCACCTCAATTAAATGTTTTATTTATAAGAGTTATCATGGTCATGATGTCTCCTCACAGCAATAAAAAGACAGCACCACATCTTCCTTATCCATTCTTCAGATGCTAGTCATCTAAGCTGTTGCTATTTCCAAACTATTATGAATAGGGCAGCAATAAATGTGCAAGTGTCCCTAAAACTGAGCAAACTCCTCTGGGTAAATACCCAAGAGTGGTATACTTGAATCATATAGTCATTTTATTTTCAGTATTTTAAGAAATCTCCAAACTGATTTCCAAGGTGGCTACACTATTTTACATTCTTACACACAATGTATAAGGGTTCTGTTATTTGAGGCCACAAGAGTCTGTTGAAGAATACAAGAATTTATGAGAGTATAAAATAAAGATAATACACTCACCTATACAGAAGAAAGTAAACACTGACTCTTATCCAGCTGTTTTTGTCTTCTCTTCTGCCCAGGGGTAATAAGAACCAATCGTCTTACTCCAAACACACAAGAGAGAGTGCACAACCTCTCTTCCTCTCTCCCTCCACTCTAAGTGGTCAAGTACGCAGGCAAGGCTATGCCCAGGAGCTTGTTACTCCAAAGCCATGGGCTGAATAGAACCAATTCCCACAACAAGGTTCCTTTCCTATGTGTCCACCAACATTTGTTGTTATTAATGTTCTTGATGATAGCCTTTCTGATTGAGGTTAGAGAGAATCTTAAATTATCTTTAATCTGTGTTTTCCTAGTAGCTGAGGATGTTGGATTTTTTAAAAGTTGTCTAGCCATTTGTTTCTTCTTTTGAGAACCATCTGTTTAGTAGTTCATTTTCATTTGAGTTATTCCTTTTATGTTTGATCTTTAGTTACCTGAATACTTTGTATATTATACATAGTAATTCTTCATGGGATATATAGCTCACAAAGATTGTCTCCCTTTTTAATAAGCTTCCTTTTCACTTAATTAACATATGCCTTTGATATATGATAGTTTTTTGATTTCACTAAATTCTATTTGTCTATTGTTGGTCTTATTTCCTTTGCTACTGGAATCCTATTTTAAAAAATCATTACCTATAACTATATGTTGAAATATGCCTATCACTTATTCTGCTAGCAGTCTGTTGAGTCTTATGTTGAGGTGCTTGATCCATTTAGAATTGAAATTTGCATAAGGAATGAAGAAGAGATAGAAATAGATGATAGGTAGATAGGTAATAGATAATAAACAGATATCAATAACTTTATTCTGTATGTTAATGTTCAAGCACCATTTGTTAAAGATGCCATCCTTGTCCAATGTATCTTTTCATTATCTTTGTCAAAGATCATGTAACTTTGATCATACAGCCTTTATCTGGTTCTTCTATTCTATTCCATTCATCTATGTGTCTGTTTTTATGCTAAGTCAGAATATTGGTCTGTAGTATAACTACAGTCAGGTATAGTATATGTCCTGTCAATTATTTTTCTTGGGATTGCTTTGACCCTCTTTGATCTTCTCTGCTTTTATATAAATGTTCAGATTGTTTCTGGTTTACCTTTTATTCCCCTACATTTGTTAAAGATGGCTATGGAATTTTTATTAGGACTGCACTGAATCTATAGATTGCTTTTGGTAGTGTGGCTATTTTCAGAAGATCAGTTCTAGTTCATAAGCATGGGATGTCTTTGCATCTTCTGGTAACTTCTTCAGTATCTGTCTTCAGTGTCTTAATATTTTCATTGTAGAGGTCTTTCTTTGTCCTTATTTATACTTGTTCTTATTTTAGTTTTTGTGTGGCAACTGTAAATAGGATTGGTTGATTCCTTGGTTTCTTTTTCCATAAGCTTAACATTGATCAGTATAAATGATGGCTTCTTATTTGTGTGAAACATACTTTTAAAAAAAGTTTGCTGGGCAGTGATGGCACATGCCTTATTTCCAGCACTCAGGAGGCAGAGGCAGGCAGATCTCTGTGAGTTTGAAACCAGTCTGTTCTACAGAGTGAGTTCTATGACAGCCAGGATTACATAAAGAAACTTTGTATGAAAAATACATACATACATACATAATACATAATTTCTTAATTAAAGCCATTGATAACATTTCATTACAACTCTCTTATACTTTGTCTAAGCAAACAATATGTGCATTTTCCTTGCTTCAGTGCATACCTTTCACTACATAAAAATGCACACTCAATTTTCCCATGTCTTTTATGTATATTTTGTCATCCTCAAAACCCATTTTATATCTAACTTACACATGGAAATTTCCAGTTCCAGAAAAAAATTTAAAGGTTTTTATTAAATGACATTATATAGTAAAGCAACTTATTAAGTTTGAAAGGCATGTACATCATCTAATCTCATTCACAATTATTTGCTCTTACTTTCAAAAGAATGACCTGTTCCAACTGTGTGGCTATTAATGAGTACTTTACAATATTCTTGAAAATAACAAACTGTAATTCATTATTTTATTATCACTATTCATGAAAATTTTTCATCTTTTGAGTGTACATTTAATTTGATGAAAATAGAAAACTGTTTTTAAAAACTCTAAAATAATAAAACATAAGTAAGATATTTGGCAAGAGGGAACTATCTTATCTATGATTGAGTCTTCCAAACTTAAAATGAGACCCAGCATTCAGTAACTACTTATCTATGTAGTAGGATAAAGATTGGATCAAAACTGAGTTGTGATTCTGAGAAAATATTATTTCTTTGGCTCTATAGGCAAACACACTTGAGCAACTTCGACATCACTGGCTTTCAGAAGAAACAACAATCTCACACAGGTTAAAAAAAAAAAAACAAAAACACCAAAAAACTTGAGTACTTTCTGTTGTAGAATATTATTTTAAGATGTATTACGTTCTGTTTATGCCATAGAATAATGATGAGAAGATGTGTTGCGTTCCTTTATGTTGCATTTGTTTAATGCTGTGAAGCTGTGTTACTTTGCCTGTCTAAAACATCCAATAAGCTAATAAAGACCTGAATGGCCAATAGGGAACCAGGATAAAGGACAAGTTGGGCTGGTAGGCAGAGAGAATAAATAAAAGGAGAAATCTGGGAGAAGAAGAAAAAGGAAGGAGAAAAGAAGGCGGCTGCAAGGGGCCAGCCACCCAGCTATACAACCAGCAATGGCGTAAGAAAGAAAGATGTACAGAAATAGAAAAAGGCAAAGGCCTAAAGGGAAAAGACAGGTGGGATAATTAAAATTAAGAGGAGCTAACTAGAAACAAGCCAAGCTAAGGTTGAGCATTTATAATTAAGAATAAGCCTCTGTCTGTGTATTTATTGGGAAGCTGGGTGACAGGCTCCAAAAAGAGCAAACACAACCAACAACAATTTTCTGGAAAGTTTATTGGCATTTTTAGCTACACTTATGCATGGGTAGATTTTGAAGGTTATATCAGAAATTCTTATTAAAATTTAGAGCCATTCTCTGCTATTTGATTTGTTTTGTTATTAAATAGCATGCAAGGCACCAAGAGCTAGAAAGACTACATTGAAATTATATCAAAATATCAAGTTATTACCTGCAGAAAGCAATGTAAGATTATTTCATTTTAGTCTTTCCTAAATTTGGCATAATAAATATGCACTAATTTGCTAAAATGGTTGTGATAAATAAGCCTTTATTGATGATAAACACAAATAATAGCAGCTTACAGATTATAGTGTTATATACCCCAATGCTACTCATCATCTAAAACACCTGGTTACTCCTTTTTCTGGGAAAGAGTTCTATTTAGTACTAAAGACACTATAGTTACAAAGATACTGATTTCATGGAATCTGGAAAAATTCAGGAACTTTGAGTCTGATAAGAAGTCTTTCCAGGTACATATCTTTCCACAACAGTGTAGAAACAGGCATAAGAAGAAACCCAAACTGAGGCGGGGGAACAAGCAAGGATTACTTAAATGAAGTTATGGATAAGCCAATGAGGAGATAGTCCATGCAGAGGAACTGTCATGATCCAGGAGTAAAGAGATAGTGTCGTGCTTTAACTGAAATATAAACAGTTTGCAGATCCAGCCCAGAGACTAGCAAAGAATGGCAAGAAGTAGTATTTCACTTTGAGAAAGAAGTATGATAAGGGGCTTATATAAACAATGTTAAGGTTTTTTGAGAGATGACATAAAAGTTGCTCAAAAGTTGAAGTTGGTGGGTGAGTTCATTGTGATGTTGGAGGTCAACGAAAGTAAATCCCACAGTTATGAAAAGGCTAGTGTAGGTAAAAGGCTGTTGTGAGAAATTGGAGAGCAATGCCTCCATAATTGTATGGCTATGATACTGTAGACACAAAAGATACTAATAAAATAGTGCATGCCAAACTTCATCAAATTATACAAACATCTGTTCTCCCAAAAAACACCACAGAAAATGAAAGTGCAAACAACATATGGAAGCATTTGTGACAGATGCAGACATTGAACATATACAATAAGATGATGGGTAGACCACATGCAAAACTCCCACGATAAATTGACTGTTAGCCTAATTATTTCAAATGTCAGAAGACCTGAACAGCCATTTCATAAAAATAATATGCAAATCCTCAGGCACTATATGAGATGATTTTGAACACGAGGGGATGAGGTCATAAGTGAAAGTTCCATGAAATACTGAGTCATCCATGAGCACCATTGAATTATAAAGACTTTGAAGACTAAAAACACCAGGTGGTAAGAAGAATATGAAGAAAATTCAAATACCAACAATAACTGGAAGAAGGATTGAACAGTCTAACAAATCTGGAAAAAAGATCATTTCTCACAAGTATTCATATTATCCCATTTTTAGAGACTTACCAAAATAAAACAAAAACACATGTTCACAAAAGACTTATAATAATATTCAGCAAGTTAACTTATAACTAGATTATAACTTATAACAAATATTCATCATGAAGTAAATAGGCAAGCAAACAGTGGTGCTTCCAAATAACAACTTCACAATAAAAATTACAGATTCATGCTACAACTTGGGTGAACCTCAACAGCATTATTTTGAATAAAAGATGAACAGAATACACAGTGTTTATTTCAAAGACAATAACACTTACATATGCTAATACAAATCAGAATATTGGCTGTTTTGGGTAAGGCTGGAGAGGTAACTATTAAGGAATAAGACAAAAGTTTTGGAATGATAGAAATAATCTATTACTTGATGGGTTGTTTCACAGGTACATGTATATTTTCAAAATTCTTGGAAGGTACACTTAAGATCTGTGTATTCTATTGAATATGCATAAATAAATAAAAAATAAAGTGCATTAAAAAATTAACATTGGGGTGGAAAGATGTCTTCATGGTTAGGTGCAATTAACTCCTCTTGCAGAGGATCTAGGTTCAGTTTCCTGCACACAAGATACTCCCAGCAGCTCGTGACTCCAGGTAAAAAGATCCAATGCCCTCTGCTCTCCCCTGCCTTCTGAGGACTCTTGCATACAAGCAGTACACATAAACTTGCTAAGTCTTAGACCCAAACACAAACAAGAATAAATAAAATTTTATTTTAAAAATACTATGTAAAATTGACATTTTATAATCAATAGAAGAGCTCTGTAAACATAATTAGAGCCTCAGTAAAAATGTATTATACTGAAAAAGTTGGATGATCATTCTGAGAACAACATGAGGAAAAACATGTAAAATCTAAATCTACAATGGAAGGAGATTATTTGTGGATCTCTTTGGAAACACTGTTAATTTGTGTTGTCTGCTTCTCTTTTTAGTTCAGACAGTGGTTTCACTTTTCCTCTTGGATCTGTACACAACACTGACATGTCTATTTTCTCATCACCTTGTAGGGATAATTACCTTGCAAGTGGTTTGATGAGTCAAAGCATTAGTTTCACTCGCTGGAGGGCCTAAATAAAGCACTTCTTAATTGATGCATATGATATACAAATAGCTGGTTTTGTTGGCTTCTGAATTTCTCCCTAACATTGAGAAACATGGTGTCTATATTAGATATTGGTTGATGCACCCACATCTTACCACAGAGGAAATATTAGACACAAAGTTAAATTAAATGCAGATAAATGAATAATTTGATCTATCTGGGTGAATTAACCAGATGCATTATGGTTAAGTTTGCTTTTATTATAAATTATATTTATTTTATTTTATATGTATTTATATTTTAAAACACATTAGAGACACTTTAATAGGGATTACTATAAGAATATTTTCTGAAGAAAGTTGCAAAGTTACATTCACTATCAAAGCACTAAAAACAACACTTAAATCTATAAATGTTCACAATGAACAAATAGCAACAGAACTTTTTCATATTGTATCTGCTGAATTTTTATTTTTCATCATGAACAAGGGATGGAAAAAAGTCTTTACAATCTCTTTAAATATCTTCAGCATTATAAATTAACATATTTTCCTGAAGACTCTAAAATGTTATTCTCCATATCCAATCATAAAATAAACTAATATAAATGATAGAAATGACTCAAAATAAATAATATAGCCACAGATTTTATGGCTGAGGGGTGCCTGTGCCCAACTATAATAATCTGACTTAAATAGTAGGACTAAGATCTAAACATACTACAGTTTAAGCATAGTAAAGCTTAAAAATTACATGTAGCCTCACTTTCAATTAGTCAAGTGAAAAAGGTTTAAAAATTATTTAAAGCAAATTATTGGAATGTCACTTGATATTGTGAAGTGATTCAGTCATGCAAAAAAAAAATGCTGAGCACCTACTATACTAAAAATACCAGGCTAAATGTGGACAATATAAAACTGTGGACAAGTGAGTAGCTTTAAAACAAGATGAACACTTAATATCTGAAAATAAAATAAATGCTTTAGTAGAGAATAAAAATGAGTAAGTAATTTTGTTCAGGTTAGGAGAACCAAGTAATCACACATAAAATGACATTCCAGTTGGACTTTTTAGAAGATTCATTAATTTCTCAGGCTGCCATAACTAATTCCTATAAACTCAGTGAAAGTTAATGACAGAAATGTATTTTTTTCACAGTAATGGAACCCATAAGTCAGAAATGAAGAATTTCTGGGCCCAGTTCCTCCTGGAGGTTCCAAGGGAGTATCCATGCCAGGTCTCCCTCCTCATGTCTAATGACTAAGTCTGCTACACTTGGCTTTTCTCCTCTATCTCTGTCTTAGCATCATCATCTCCTCTCTGTCCTAACTGGAGCTCTGCTATGACAGGCACATTTATCATGAGGTATAAGGATTACCTAACCAAGGATAATCTCCCCAGCCCCTTTATTATATACAATAGGTATTTTTCCAAACAAAATCACATTCACTGATCTGGAAGGTTTCTCTTGTAAGTTCTATGAAACTACATTATCCAACACACTCTAGAGACAAACAAGATTTTACAAGCTGGAAAAGTTGAAAAGGACTAAGCAATAAGAAAGCAAATGCTGCTGCACAGATGTTTAGAAAGCATACAGAGTACAGTATTATTAGACAGAGCCTGGAAAGGGGGTAAGAGGTAAAGATTCAGTAGCAGTTTGGAAACAGAAACATCCTAAAAGTCAAAGCAAGAGCATTTGAAACAAGCCAAAAAACAACTTGAAGTAAAGAAGAAATGGAGAGATGGCTAAAGATGATAGACTTTGAAGCAGACATTTTCTGCTAAAGGCCATATTGTAAATGATTTAGACTTCTGAGCCATATTGTCTCTGTCACTGCTACTCAACCTTGGCGTTGGAGTGAAAAAGCAAGTATAGATAACATGGAAACAAGTAGCTGTGGATACATCCTTATGTGTAAGTGTGAACACCAAAATCTGAATTTCACACAATTTTAGATGACAACATAGTATTCTTTTTATATATAAAAAAATCTTAAAATATAATACCACATGTGGGGATGATATCAGCAAAAATGTAAAATGGCTGATTCCATCACTCCATCTTTTTATGGAAATACTAAAAAGCTAGCAAGATCTGGCCAAATCAACTTTTTCAGGGCCTGGAAAATCATAAATTTCTTTAAAATAATCAGAATTTTGAGGAGAGCTGGCTCAGTGGGTTAGGTACCTGCCATGTAAGCATGAGAACTTGAGTTCTGACCCCCCCAAAGAGAAACAGGTTATCAGAACTGATTAGTGAGCCAGCCTAGACAATCTGTGAGCTCTGAATTGAGTCAGAGGTCCAAAATATATGGTAGACAACAATAACAGAAGATATCAAACAATTACTTCTGACTCCATCTACATAAATGTGCACTATATGCATACATGCAAACACACATGTTGTGGAATATTATTTTAAGGTGTGTTACATTTGTTTATGCTGTAGTCCATTTGTTTAATGATGCAAAGATGTGTTGCATTCTTTTATGTTTTATTTGTTTAACTCTGCGAAGCTGTGTTTCCTGGTTGGTCTAATAATGAGCTGATGGTGGGCGAAGAATAGGTGGGACTGGTGGGCAGAGAGAATAAATAGGAGAAAAAGAAAGATGAAAGATCTAGGAACAAGTAAAGGACCTGATCAGGGGCTAGACATCCAGCTAAACAGCAAGCCATGGAGTAAGAAATTAAGAAAGGTATACAGAAATAGAGAAAGATAAAATCCGGGAGGCAAAAGATAGATGGGATAATATAAGTTAAGGAAAGCTGCCAAGAAACAAGCCAAGCTAAGGATGAGCATGTATAAGTAAGAATAAGCTTATGTGTATATTTATTTGGGATTTGAGAGATGGACCCGCCCCAAAAGCCAAAAGAGTAAAGAGTAAAACAATAACAACAATAACACACACACACACACACACACACACACACACACACAAACACCTTACATCCACAGCAGAGAGAGACAGAGACAGAAACAGAGACACAGAGACAGTTACAGAGTTGAATCTAGACATTCTTCCACAAATTTTAAATTACAGAGAACCTCTATACTCTGTTTACCTTCCTCCCATCCCTCCCAAGAGCAGCAGTGGCATTTAGAAGGTAACCCTGCAGGTCCCTATGGGCTGTTTGCTGCCTCATTTTTGAGAGCAACTAGATGAATTGTCTTTGTTGCTTTGATCACATGGGCTACCTAAAAAACTTAAAGTATTTGCCCCATTTTACTAACTTGAAATGGAAATAGAGACATTCTTCAAAAACCTTGTGAAGTTCCAGATGCAAGAGCACAGAGCTGAGGTAAACAGTAGAAGAGCCACAGATTTGTAATGTAAAGCAGGAAAAGAGTTCCTTTGGAAAGTCAATGCACAGAAAAGACCCACAAGATCAGGGAATGTAGAAAAGCATGTCTAACAAGGGTAAGATACATGCTTAAGAGAAGAACTTCAAATATTCTAGACTTTTGGCTTTGACTAATGTGTAAGCTTTGCAAAAATAGGAAGTAAAAGTTGAGACAGCATGGTCTGGTAAAGTTGCCTCATACAAAGTTAACTCTCAATGGCAAGGAGAAATTCATTTCTTTTTCACTTTTTCTTCCTCTCTTCTGTTTTGTTGTTGTTGTATTCTTTTTTTTTTTTCTTTTTTGAATTGTTGTTTTCCATTCCACCATTAAAGAATACTGGCAAAATAATCTCAACATAAACTAGAGAAACATCACATATAGTAATAATACAGATGCTATAAAATGTTTAGGAAAAATATCACTAAAAAGGAGGGAGCTATAAGCCATTATCAACTACTAGACCGAACCTCAAGCAAAAATTTGGAAGCATCCAACTTTCAGAAGTAGCATGTTACAATATATTATGTGTCAGATTCACAATAGAAATCCCAACATTATAGGAAAAAGAAACTACAGAAACAACCCTAAGCTAACTCACTTAACTTAGGAGACAAAAATGTTGCAATGGATTTTCAACAAGTTTAAAGAACTAAGCAGACCAGATTAAAGAAATTAAAACAACACTTTTAAAAAATGAAACTGTTAACAAATACACAGATTACAAAAGGGAACCGAAGAAATCTGGAAATATAGAAATCAAAGAATCTATAACTGAAATTTTAAAAAAAAATCACAAGAGAGTTTCATTGCAGGTTGAATAGGTAGTAAAAATCATCAGAAAACTTCTAGGTAGATCACTTGAAATGAAGAAGTCTTAGAAAAACAAAGTAAAACTAAGTATTACTGAACAGTTGTTTGTAGACTTAACTGGATTCCATCCAATGTATAATCCTCTAAATAATTGTCAATAGACAGAGGAGAGATAAAGCATCATAAAGATAAAAACTAGGATCCACCACAAGAAACAGAACTAATAGCCAATAGGCAAGACAAAGGAATACTCCTGAAGGCAGCAAAATGGAAATAAAAGCTCATTCATGAAGAATCCTTAAGACATTAGAAGTCTGTTTCTTATAGGACCTGAAGCTGCTCCCAAGCAGAGGGAGGGCATAGTTTAAAGAACAGAATGGAAGCAAAACAAGTCATAGAATATTTTAATCAATGGAGTGTGAGGCACAAATGCTGAAAAGTCAAATATATTGCTAAAAGAAATTAAATCTAAACCAGCCAGACAGATACCCATGTTTCTGCATTAGAGGACTGGCACTGTAACCCTGAGCAATATACATATTTAATGAGATCACTATTACAATTCAGCAGACTTCTTTTTCTTCTCAACTAAAAATTGAAGGACAAAAAAAAATGAAATAGAATTTAAAAGTGCTCCAAACAGCAGAATAAAGTATTGAAAAAATTATGAATTTCCCAGGGGACAAAACTTCACACAAGATTTTTATATACAGAGCTATGGGGTAATGACTCAAAGACAAGCTTCTGCATTAGTGGAATAGACTCAAGAATCCAGAAATAAGTCCAAACACCTGGTGCTAACTGATTTTCAGAAACAATACCAAGAAGAAATAAGTTTGTCTGATAGATAGTACTGAGATAGCTAGACAGCCTTCCCAAAAGATGAATTTGGATCACCCATCTCACAGTGAGCCTAAAGTACATTAAAATTTATCAGGCACTTGAACACAAAAGTAAAACCATAAAACAAGATTCATATAAATAAAGATACAAATTCTATGAATGATAAAATAAAAATAAAGAAATTTGACTTTATTAAAATTTATGAGCATTGTTATGCAACTACCTGGAGAATTATAAAAGACATTGACCAGTTACAAACCTAATTAGTATCTTTTATTTAAAACTATCATAAGAATTCATAACTCAACAATAAGACAAAACAGCTGTCAAAAAGTAGGCAGAGACATGATCTGAATGGGCATTCTTTAATAAAAGAAAGACATGAAAATATCCAAAAAGCACATGAAAAATGTTTAAACCAAGTAGTCATGGGTGACATAAAAATTTTAAACTATAAAATACTACTTCATGTCCTGTAAGATGGTTTATATCAAATGAAAAATGACTATCAGTGAAAATGTGGTGAAATGGGAACCTTTCCGAATTACTGGCAAGAAAATAAAACAGTATAGCCACTACGAAAGGCAATCTGGCAGGTACCCAGGAAGTTAAGCATAAAATTACCATATGACCCAGCCATTCTACTGCTAGGAAAATATCCAAAAGAATTAAAAATATAAGCATGAATATTCATAGCACAGCTATTCACAATAGCATTTCCTTTTCTTTCTCCAGCCCCTAAAGCATAAAAACAACAAAAAGAAGAAAATGAAACCAGAAGATATAAACATAGGTTCTATTGCTAAATCTAATCAATTAATAACCAGACATGTTCTTAAAATAACACAAGGTCAGTAGTGGTGGTTATCACATCCTTAAATCCTAGCACATGCTGATAAAGTTGGTTATACACACACACACACACACACACACACACACACACACACACACACACACAGAGAAATACTACTGAAACAGAGACAGCTGGAGAGGGAACCTTAAAAGGCAGAGGAGGGGTCTAGTTCCTAGTTGAGGATGTGGGTCTATGCAAGCTGTGGCACTTTTCCACATGTTAATAATCCAAGTGGAAATTCTGAAAAAGAAGATGGTAAGAATGACAACTGCATAGAACAGGTGCAGAAATAAATAGCCATATTTGTGAAGGTTGCTTGAATACCCAAGAGCTGATACAAAGGTGGGAACTCAAATCCAGGTTCAAATTTTTAGCAAAGATTAAACGATTAAACACACATAACTGATCATTGAAAATGATTGTCTATACATTTTAAGCCTTGAAAGGAAGAAAAAGACCCTTGACAAGAAATAAACTTTTGGATTGTTTTGTTTTGTTTTGTTGTTTTTAAAAAAAGGAATACATAGGAAAACACACACCTCCCAAAAGCTTAGACATACAAGACCAGTCTGAGATTAAAGGTGGTCCAAAAGGACTGGAAACATACTAACTATCCTGAGCCTCATGTAGGTAGAAGCAGTGTTTAGCTGCTTAGGGAACAAAGATGGAAGAAGACCTTCTCAAAGGCATGGGTGTGTAGAGTGTGCTGAAAACTGAATGTGAAGTAGATATATGGACAAAATCACTTTATTCCATGTCCTCTCATAATCATGAAGCAACAGTGATCCTCAGTCTGTAATATGAAGGGCATGATAGCCTGTTAGTCACCCGTTAGACACCCAGATGCATTCAGTTCAGCTCTATGAACTCAGCCTTCTGGTGACAAAACAATACTATTTATATTTCCTAGTTTCATTCATTTTATTTATTAATAAATAATTTTTTATTTATTTTTGAGACAAGATCTGTCTGTGTAGCCCAGCTGATACTGAGCTCTCAGCAATTTTCCTGTTACCACCTAACCATGTGGTGGGATTACAAACATATGCCTCTACATTTGCCATCAACCATTAGTGTATATATAAAGTTCAGTGTTTGATGAAGAATTACTAAAAACAGCAAGTCTACTCCATATAAAATGTTTGATTTTGTTTTCTAAATGACCTATTTCTAGAGATAAGGTAGAACATGTACAGAGGAATTTCATAAGTTAAAACCTTTAACACTAATAGTTTAAGGACTAACATATGAAAGGTGCTTGTCAAAGGGTAGAAGCCTTGCATGAAGTATGGAGATGTCCAGTGCAGAGATAGAAAGTATAAAACAAAATGGAAACAGGTTAGAAAAATAAAAATAACTGTCATGATGTGTGGAGAGCTGCATTGTACCACGCCCTAAAGGTGGCACTGGTTTCCGCCTTCCACCTTTCTCGATGGTGAGTGCTCTCGGGAGTAAACAACTCCTTATTGGCTGTAGGCGAGGATGGTGGCTTGCTTCCATACCTCAGGACCTATGGGCAATGTCCACGTGGCTTACCGGGATTGGAGGCCCAGAGGGTATTTAGCCAGGAGCGGACTTCCCCCTGGGGTCGTTTGTCGTTGGTCATCCATCTGAGAGTGAGAGTAAGAGTGAGTGAGCAGAAGACAAGAAGATAACTGAAAGGCCCAAATAAACTGCAAAGAGAAGGATCCGGTGTTGTGTCTGCCTTGCTGGCGAGGTTGCACACGACAAGTGGCGCTGAAACCCGGGAAGATAAGAACTAAACTCGCGCCAATGAACGACAGGATTCAGAACTCTCGTAGTCGGGGGGTGCACCAGTAAGTCCCAGGTGAGTTGGGATCCGCAGTTAGAGCGGGTAGCTCTGGCCTATAGATGAGGTGGAGAAGAGGGAGCTCACCAACGAGTGAGGGTAACCTCTTGGCGCTAGCGGGTAGCTCCGACCTTTAGGTAAAGGCGGAGAAGAGGGACCTCACTGACGAGTGGGTGTAATCTCTTGCAGCTGTGGACGCACGGCAGCCTTGAGCTCAAAGTGAAAGTAGCACAGCAGTTTCGGATCAAAGTGAAAGTAACACAGCAGTTGTCAATTTTGGCTTAAAGTGAAAGTAACAATTATTGCAGACTTGAGCTCAAAAGTGAAAGTAAAAGCAGTAGCAAGGCTGGGGCTGGTTGGTAAAGGCTCAGAAAAGATTTTTTAAAATAAGGAGTAAAGGTCATGTAAGGATGGGGTCTTCAACCTCATGTCCAATTTTTCTGGCTCTACAGGAGCTGTTACAAACTAAGGGCCTGGAAATTAAGGAAAGCATATTAGAGAGATTTTTAAAGGAATGTGACGTTGCAGCTCTGTGGTTTGCTGTCACAGGCAGTCTGACAGTGTCCTCCTGGGAGAAGTTAGGGCGAGATTTAGACTTCGCCTATGAGCAGGGAATTTTAAAGGCAGGCGTGAGATCCATGTGGAGGGTGATTCGAGGATGTTTGGATGATCAGAGGTGCTGTGAGGCAATTGAAGGGGGTCAGGCCACTTTAGAACCGTTAAAAGAAGAAAGATCTGACAGGGTGCACAGTGAAGAAGCAAGAGGCCTTAGAACTGAAGGATCAGATTCCAGGGGAAACACTTATCGGGATTTAGAGGACTTTCAGCTTTTGGGCCTTGAGAGCAATAGTTCTGAAGAAGATCTATCAAGGTTGGAGGAGTCAGGAGAGGAAAGAGAAACTAAGAAATTGGTTTCAAAAAAGGGAAAGAGGCTAGCCCTGAGGGAGTGCTTGCTTCCTGGGAAATGTGGCCCCCTGCCATCCGCTCCCCCAGCTTACTCAGATGGAGGGGGTGGCTTTGGCAGCTGCGATCAGTCCTTTAACCCTGCAGTATGGAGAAAAGTGAGACAAGAACTGGTGTCGGCATTTCCTGTGTTCCAAGATCCCCAGGGGAATCGTTACGAACAGCCCCTGGACTTTAAAGTAATCAAGTCACTGGCCGAATAAGTAAGAACTTATGGCATTACCGCCTCTTTCACTTTGGCACAAGTGGAGGCCTTGAATAGATACTGATGCTGACAAAAGCATTATAGCAAGGAAGGATTGGCCCTCTGGGTGGTCGATTCTAAAATAGCCAAGTCTTCCCCAAAGTAACCCTGAACAAACAGTTGTTGATACCTCCTATGCCAAGTGTTTCAACGCAATCTTGTTATTCTCATCACCTGGAAAACTGAGACACCTGTATGGGTCCCTCAGTGACCCTTGTCTTTAGAAAAATTGAAAGCAGCCCAAGAACTAGTGCAGGAACAGCTAGCACAGAAGCACATTACACCCTCTACTTTGCCATGGAATACACCTATATTTGTGATTAAGAAACGATCAGGAAAATGGAGATTATTGCATGACTTAAGAGCTATAAATAATCAGATGCAACCTATGGGCCCGGTACAACAAGGGCTTCCATTGTTGATGGCCTTGCCTTCACAATGGCATAGCAGTGGACATTAAAGATTGCTTCTTTTCCATACCTTTATATAAAAAAGATACAGAAAGATTTGTTTTCACGCTTCCCTCATGTAATCATGAGGAGCCTGATCAGAGATTTGAATGGGTCGTATTGCCTCAAGGGATGACTAATAGCCCTACTATGTGTCAGCTATACGTGGGGCATGCCCTGCAACCAATGCGTGAAGCGTTTCCTAAGGTGCGCTGCATCCATTATATGGATGACGTACTGTTAGCAGGAAAACAAAGAGGTGAGGTAGAAAAGGCCTATGAAGTGCTGGTGAAAGCACTCCAGTGCTGAGGGCTCTTTATTGCCCCTGAAAAGGTACAATTGACTCAGATTGTTGATTATTTGAGAGCAAGGATTGCTCCTCGAGTAGTTCAACCCCAGAAGATAGAGATAAGAAAGGACAATTTAAAGACATTGAATGATTATCAAAAATTATTAGGGGATATAAATTGGGTTAGGGGATTTTTAAATTTGGCAAATTATGAGTTAAAACCTTTATATGACATTCTTAAAGGTGATCCTGCCCTAGATTCCCCTAGGCATTTTACCAAAGAAGCACATCAAGCACTACAGTTGGTGGAAGATAGGTTAAGACAGGCATGTTTGATGTGAGTACAAGAGAATCAGAAGTTGTTGCTATGTATATTGCCCACCTTTAGACAACCCACAGGGTGCTGTGGCAACAAGGACCTGTGCTATGGATACACCCTAAGATTTCCCCAAATAAGAGCATCGAGCATTATCCCACAGCTGTTGCTGAGTTGGCCCAGCAGGGTCTTCAACAGGCTCTACAGTTTTTTGGTCTGCTCCTGGAGAACATCATGGTGCCTTTCACTGCAGTGCAAATTTCTGTGCTGTGTGACACCATTGATGACTGGGCTATACTCCGATGCTCCTTCCCTGGTGAATTAGACAATCACTATCTACAACACCCATTAATGACTTTCTTTAAGGAGCATCCTGTTGTTTTTCCAAAGGTGACAGCTACAGAACCTATTCCTAATGCAATTAATGTGTTTACAGATGGCTCTAAGACCGCAGTAGGGGCATACATGGCCCAAGGCCAATCACTGGTCCAATGTCAATTTGCTCCAGGAACCCCTCAAATAACAGAACTACAAATAGTATTAGAGGTTTTTAAAACCTTTTATTGTGCATTTAATTTGATTTCTGATTCAGTTTATGTTGTTAATGCCTTGAAAATTCTTGAGGTGGCAGGTCCTATAAGGTCTTTCAGTTCAGTTGCAGGTTTATTCTCTCAGTTACAGGATCTTATTAGGAACCACTCTAGGAAGTTTTTTCCCCAACACATTAGAGCCCACACTGGCTTACCTGGGCCTCTGAGCAAAGGCAATGCCCTAGTGGATGCCGCCACATGGCAAGAATGGATATTTACCGCCACACCCATTATACAAGCCACAGAATTTCATCAGTTATACCATGTTAATGCCAGAACTTTGCAAAGTAAATTTCAGCTTTCTAGGCAAGCGGCCAGACAAATAGTTTTGGACTGTTCACATTGTGTGGAGTTTTAGCATTCCCCATCGTTGGGAATTAACCCCCGGGGTTTGCTTCCTCTTAAAGTTTGGCAAATGGATGTGACGCTTTTTTCTGAATTTGGCAACCTCATATATGTGCACGTGTCAGTTGACACCTGTTCTGGTATTATCCATGCCACCGCCCTAAATGGAGAGAAAGGGCGTAATGTTATTGCTCACTGCCTTGAGGCATGGGCAGCCTGGGGAAAACCAATGCAGCTTAAGACTGATAATGGCCCAGGATATACTGGACGTCAATTTACAACCTTTTGTGCACAGATGGGAGTGCAATTGATCCATGGCCTGCCCTATAACCCCCAAGGGCAAAGCATAGTGGAAAGAGCTCACCACACACTCAAGGAGTGCCTTATTAAACAGAAAGGGGGAATAGGCCATGGCCGTACCCCAAAGGAAAGCCTTTCCCTAGCTGTATTCACTCTTAATTTTTTAAATTTGGATGCTCATGGGGCTGCAGCAGCAGACTGGCACGACAATCCAGGCACTATGCAGAAAGGACTGGTGAAATGGAAAGACACCCTCACAGGCCACTGGTGCGGCCTGGACCCTGTTTTAACATGAGAGAGAGGGTCTCTTTGCATTTTCCCCCAGGATAGAAATGATCCAGTTTGGGTATCGGAGCGTCTGACCAGGAAGATTCAATCGGAAAAGGTAAATGAGGCCGGGGAGCAAGCAGACAATGCAGAAGCTCCTGTTGCTGGCCCTGATGATGCAGATAAGTGCTTGCCATATTCACAGCCATTTCATTGGCTGCCATAGGAGCCACAAACCATATCGTGCAAACTGCGCAGACTTTGAATGCGGTCTTGGCTAATGTAGTACAGGCTCTAGACATACAAAAGAATCTTATTACCCAGTTAAAAGGGGGACTTGATGGTTATTAATCAAAGGATTGACCTGGTCCAAGAGTGGATTGATACTCTTTGGCAGCTGGCCTAGCTTGGCTGTGAATGGAAATTTCCAGAATTATGTGGGACTAATGTACAATATCAGAACTTTATTCATGCTGCAAATCTGTCTAAATAGTTGTCAAGTTATCTTTTAGGAAATTGGACTGGTAAATTTGAAAACTTGATGGCCCAGCTGAGAGTGACCATGGTGATCGTGAATTCTACCAGAGTGGATGCCGGACCTGGCAGAAGGACTGGCGTCCTGATTCTCCACCGCTGTGGATCACCAGAAAGAGTGGGCAGGAATGGGAGCTCTGGTAAGCCTGATGGCGCTGATATTCCTAGTTTGCCTGTGATGCATTTGCCATGTTAGGTTCCTTCAGTGTTGCAATGCAGCCACGGTTGTCCAAGCATTTTCAGCCATTGGAGTCAGTCAGTCCCCCTAAGTTTGCTTGGCCTCCTTAAAGGAGAAGCCTTAAGAATGTTTTGCAGGGTGCGAGGCTTAGCACTGCACATGAGTACTCTGGCTTATGGGAACTCATGAGGAGTATGTCTGGTTGCACGCAGGTTGATACCCAACTGCCTGCCTCTGTGAAAAGGGTGTTGGACGGGTCAGGGATTGTCTGGGTGGATGACACCCGGAGCAATACCTGTACATGTTCCTTTTGCACTTCAGAGACTAGACCTCTGCTTCTGCCTGCTTTTTTTTTTCTTAATAAAGAAGGGGGATCTGTGGGCAGCTGCGTTGTACCACGCCCTAAAGGTGGCGCTGGTTTCCACCTTCCACCTTTCTGACGGTGAGTGCTCTCGGGAGTAAACAACTCCTTATTGGCTGTAGGCAAGGATGGTGGCTTGCTTCCGTGCCTCAGGACCTATGGGTGATGTCCACATGGCTTACCGGGATTGGAGGCCCAGAGGGTATTTAGCCACAAGCGGACTTCCTCCTAGGGCATTCATCGTTCGTCATCCATCTGAGAGTGAGAGTGAGTGAGTGAAAGACAAGAAGATATCTGAAAGGCCCGAATAAACTGCAAAGAGAAGGATCTGGTGTTGTGTGCTCCTTGCTGGCAAGGTTGCACACGATAATGATGCATCACTTCTTTGCTTTCTCAAAGTTATTTTTGAGGTTTCTAGAACTAACTCTGGATAATTTTTAAATAACCACATGGTCCTGAAAGTGGCACTGTTGGAAAATGTAGACCCTTTGAGAATGGGATCTAGAAGGATGGAGGTTCTTAGGACATTTGAGGTTTACCCTTGGAAATGATTATAGTTCCTCTTCCTCTTTATCCTTTGTCAACTTAATACAAACATGACGTTCTATCTTACCTAAAGCCCACAACAGTCAATCTTGTGTTGACACCTCCAAAACCATGGGTCATGGTTTAAGTCTTTTCTCCTTAG
The DNA here is from genome assembly GCA_004025045.1 of Sigmodon hispidus. NCBI lineage: Eukaryota > Metazoa > Chordata > Mammalia > Rodentia > Cricetidae > Sigmodon > Sigmodon hispidus. The sequence continues at coordinate 630 of PVIH01011670.1, read as the reverse complement.
AAATTAATTGTACCAGGTATTTTGTTATAGTAATAGAAAGCTTAAAAGAGTTCTATTAAAAACAGGTAAGAGTATTAAAACATAGTAGGAACACTAGAGCACTCACCTGGGAGGTAAAAGCTCAGGGTTCAAAACACATTGCTAAAAAACAGAATTCAGAAAGATAGGAGACTATCACATGAATAACAAATTTTAATTCAGAGTTCTCACAACTGAAACAACACCTAGCAAAGGGTGACACCTAGCAAAGGATTTTGGGTAAAAGGAGTTGTCCAGAGACTACTGGAGGGAGAATGGAATGGGAACATTTATTGGCAAACAGATATGAGAAGAGCCTTCCAGAAGGAACATACTGTATTTGAGGGCAAAGTGTTTTACCAGCTGGGAAAGAACAGTGGCTTAGGAGAAAGGAGAACTCAGACTGGGGAATAAAATCAAGTAGATTTCATGTGGCTATGTAGGCTCGCGGGTATTCCCTGCTATTTCCCATTTCATGTGACTATGTAGGCTCGCGGGTATTCCCTGCTATTTCCCATTTCATGTGGCTATGTAGGCTCGCGGGTATTCCCTGCTATTTCCTATTTCATGTGGCTATGTAGGCTCGCGGGTATTCCCTGCTATTTCCTATTT